>JAQQZS010000019.1:13211076-13229489 GCA_030068045.1 Platyallabes tihoni | reverse complement strand
GACAGGATGACAAAACAATTTAGATTTGTTATATGTTGAACTTGTTTGTTTTCTGTTTTTTAGAGGTGACAAACCCCATTTTCACAAAATATCGAATGCTAAGCTTTATTGATTAATGGCTTTAGTGCTTGCGTACAAAAATAAAGATCTCTATACAGTATGGAATGCTTTTCACACTAGGTCTCGCAGTGTTAACCTTTATTTTTTAAACTGGAAAATAATTGCAAAAATAAATTTACATGATTTAATATTTCACCAATAGTTGATACAGAAGATCATTAGAAAAATTATATAAGACATTATATATATATATTTTTTTTCAGATTGCTGAGCTGGGCCTTTTTAAACTGTATATTTAATTAAGTGACCTTGAGATGGAAATTAGTGTTCATCCGTAGCTACAATTGTAGTAATCTATAAACATGTTGTGTTTCAATAATAAGGGTGACATTTCTATTTTTATAGCTCCCCTTAATAGATGCTAGACATGTTCCTGGAAATGGTTGATACCGTATGCAGAGAATTAAAGGTGGAGCATAACTATTTTTAAAATAGTTAATTTGCTTATTTGTGATGAATGCTTAGCAGTTGTTTGTTTTATATTAAACTTAGTGCACATCAGATCATCTTCACAAGCTGTTCTCTTTTAGTTTCTTTACTATTACCATCAAATTCTTAAAACAGAAAAAAACATTTTATGATTTTTTAAAATGAAACATCATGCATTATATTTACGTCATGATTGTCACACATGCAAATATAAAAGAGGGCATAGTGTCAATATCGAGATCTCATGTGTGAGGAACACACACACACACACACACACACACACACACACACACACACACACACACACACACACACACACACCATTTCACACATTTCTGGTCTTTTTCTTCTCCTTTTGGTGAAAAAATTACAGCCTTTTAAAAAGGTGCATTTGCAAACTAAGGATGACAAATAATACAATATTGTTCCACAGTTCTACCATCCTGCTTAAGAATGCCACCTCTTTCAAATGAGACAAAGAAAGAGTGCGTGAGAGAGAGTGAGAGAGAGAAGAAATATTCACTGAGAATAAAATTTTTAGGTTATAGTAGAAGTCATTCATTTTATTATCTGTTTATTTTTTGAAAACATCATTTAATGTGATATAAAAACAACCTACTAAAATGTGACAAACATTTAAATGCTTAAAGAACAGAAATCATGATAATAATTAATAATCTTTTTAATGATTGATTTAATTATTTAATTATCATTTTTTCATCCTTATAAATTACACTTGATATTATACAAATAATAACTCTGTATACCATATTGTATATATAACAATAAGATGAAATAAAATATTTCATAAATAATAAAGGCTTATAAATATATGTATTAAATATAATACGTTAAAATTAGGTTAACAAAGTTTTTTTCAATATTAATAAAAATAGTACTTATTAAGCACTTCAGACTATGTTGTCTTTCTGAGTTGCATTTTTATGGCCAATTGACTTCCTTACACCTTTTCACCTCACATGCAGGGTTAGGTCAGCACTTCATACCCTGCACATCTCTCATAGCAAGTGTGTCTATCAGATGCCTCTGTCAATTCGATACTTGCTTTTTATTTGTGTTGCAACTTACTTTATACTCAAATATGCAAATGGAGACTATCATGATGGTATGTAGCTGTTTTATTTCAACTCTAATTAAGAATGTCCTAATGATATAAAGCATGTTTACATGTTTATATAAAATATTTTTACAGCTCTGAGTTCAACACATCATGTGTTGCATCACATTACTAATCGAAACCCGTAACTACATGATTATGTTCACATAGTGTTCATTTTCATTATTGCCTCTTTTTCTATGATTTTCTTTAGCTGTTCTGTGTTTTTTGGATTGCTGTAATCAAAGTCTGTTTGTATCTTCTCTCCATCTACCACCTGTTCCTCATTTGGCTGACCCTGCCATAGGCAAGCTTCTACTGCAGAAGAGGTTAGAGATGTGTTCTCATTTTTATTTTTAAAAATACTTATCTGGCACCATAAAATAGGGCATAAAATAGTAGGGCTTACAAGATTATATCATTTAGCTTTTTTAAGACAATACCTGTCTGTGAAGTGAACTCAATGTTCGTATGTTGTTGTTAGTCTTTCGGTTGCTCACGTTGCAGACCAGCATGCATCCAATGCCTAGGGTTTGGGAATTGGCTGGGATCAAACCCAACTGAAAGACTAACAACAAAATATATATATATATGATATATATGTTGTACATATCCTAGCTTGGTAGGTTGTAATGTAAAGTGTTTAAATCAGTAGCAACTGGGAAATGTATTAACTGATGTCTAGAATCCACACAGAGTGATTATCATACTGTGCTAAGGTACGTACCATTGTGAAATGACACAAGCATGATCAATTAAGTTTCTCATAAGATATCAGATATCTAAGAGAAGCATCTACTGGTTAGCCAAAAAAGTCACCATTTTAAAAGGATAAAATTATTGGGCTGCATCAAGCAAATAATTACTTTATATGTGACATTTGTGTTAAATTTGAGTTTTAAAATTTTTATTATGTGACAACATGTAATAACGGAAAATTAGCTTTTTTAAATTGATATGCATTTTTAACCTCTTTATTTGGAAAATAAAAATGGCGCAGCACAGTTTTGCTATTTGAAATGCAAAAATATCAAAATGCAGATGGAACTTTATAATTTCAATATCTATCTATCCATCCGGCAGCACGGTGGTGTAGTGGTTAGCACTGTTGCCTTGCACCTCCAGGGTCTGTGTTTGATTCCTGGTTAGGCTTGATTTCCGTCTCTGTGTGCATGGAGTTTGCATGTTCTCCCCGTGCTGGGTGGGTTTCCTCCGGGTTACCGGTTTCCTCCCACAGTCCAAAGATAGCTTCCTCGGATAGGCTCCAGGCCCTCCGCGACCCTGAATACAGGATAAAGCGGTATAGAAGATGAATGAATGAATCTATCCATCCATCGGATTACCCATAGATATTTTGTGTTAGCTTCTTTTGTTTTTTTAGGAACTATAAAATGATAAGATTCAGACTTACCTCATCTCATTTACGCCCATTTCTTTGATAATTTTTTTTCTCAAGGAACAAACGCCCAAAGTACACAAACACAGATTGTGAGGAATCAGACTCCAGAAATAGAAAACCTCAACTGAGCAATCTGTTCTTATTTACATGCATTTCCAACAATCATTAATCTTTCTTTTCCTTTGTAGAACATGTCCATCCTGGGCTGAGGAAAAGGGGTTCATACCTTCTCAAACTAATCAAAAAGCACTACATGTTCGTCAAAATGTTATGGAAATGAACACAAAGAGGAACAACATTACTTGTATGTAAATTCTTTGCACATACTTCATACATGCAAAGAAAATACACAGTGTGACGTCTCCACAGTTTGTGTTGTACTGTAAGCTACATAGACCTGTAAAAATAGAATTATGTTTACTAATATCAATATGCTATGTTATATAATGTTATATTTTTTTTTTATAAAATGTTATGTTCATTTATAAAACATCTCTAAGTTAATATAAGCAAGAGACCTTGAGAAAACCAGAGCCACGGGAACTCAATCTCTTCTATGTTGACCAAATAGTAGGGTTATGAATCCTTACGTTAAAAACATAATTAGTATGAGTATATAGTAAGAGAAAAACATCAGGGGAAACAGCACACAACAGTCTTTATGACTTCAGTCAGATTTCTACAGTATCCAGGTGAGAGTATCCACTGAAGAAATGGTAAACTTTAGGCATTAACTGTGTTGCAGAAGTGGCATTTTTATGCTAACCACATGGGCGCATGCACAACATCTCCTAGCAGAACACCAGAAAGAATCAAACAGAACCATATAGTATATAGTCATGTTCTGACATTGGTACCCCCTCTTATAATTCTGTGTTTTTGTGTAAAGCCAATATAAAAATAATCTGCTCAGGGAGTGTCTCTTAGCATTAGGAAAATTCCATTCAACATCAATCTTTTTTTTCACTATGACATTAATTATTTAACAAAAATGAAGCAAAAAAGAAACAAAAAACATGTGGTCAATACTAAGTGCCCCCCATGATTCAGTGGCTTGTAAATCCACCTTCAGCAGCAATAACTTGAAGGAATCGTTTCCTGTTTGACTTTATCAGTCTCTAACATCATTGGGGAATTTTGGCCCATTCCTCTTTACAACATTGTTTCAGGTCATTGATGTTTTTGGCCATTTGCTTATGCACACCTTTCTTAAGGTCTTGCCATAACATTTCAGTTGAGTTGTGGTCTAGAGTTTTTTTTTTTTTTTAGCTATTCTGATGTAGATTTACAAGTGTGCTTTCAATCATTGTCCTGTTGCATGACGGAGATTTGCTCAAGCTTTAGCTGTCAGACTGATGGCTTCACATTTGCCTCTAGGATACTCTGGGAAACAGAGGAGTTCATGGCTGACTAAATGACTGCAAGGTGTGCGTGGCTGCAAAACAAGCCACTTGGCATTAAAGCCAAACCGATGGTCTCCTCGGTCCATAGAACATTGTTCCAGGAGCCTTGTGCTATGTTCATATGCGGTTTTGCTTCAGCCATGCTATCATGTTCTCCTTGCAACCTTTCCAAACAAACTGTATTTGTTCAGTCTTCTTCTAATTGTGTTGTTATGAAGTCATGAACTTTAAAATTTAACATGTTTAACAACTTCATTTTTGTTCCTAGCTGTTCGGATCTACACTGAGAAACAAGTTTATGCCACAGGAAAAGATGTAAAATTTCTGGCAATTACTGAAGAGCCTGATCCACTTGAGTTTCACTGGCGTTTAGGGGACCAAACAGCAGTTAGAACTCCATCCAGGACATTCATAAAGAAATACCTCCAACCAAACAGGTATAGCGGAACTCTTTTTTATATGAGATGTAGTGCATTTGAATATGATGGTCTTTAAAGTGATGGTGTGATGATATATATGTGCACAATGCTATACTGTACATGTTCATGTTAGTCCATACATTTCAGTAAGAATGGTAGAATTAACCATTAAAATATTGACCGATTAAGATTTTTAAGGTTTTTCATTTAAACTGTTCCTTAATTTGCATTATTAAAACATTTTACTTAGCACTATTGTAAATAGGCTCTAAGTATTTAATTCTTTTCTGCTTTGTAGCTACCATGTTACAGTCAGTGTGTCCAGCAGTTATGGATCTGTTCGCTCCAATGTTTATACGGTAGTGATTCAAGGAGCTGTGCATCTGAACAGATTGCTGTACACACATTCAGTGTTGTTGAACACATCAGTGCCTTTTAGCTGTAGGGTCAATGCAGGAACAGGCATTACTTATCTCTGGGATTTTGGAGACGGAACACAAAGAGTTGGACGGGACACTGAGCATCATGTGTATAACAGGTAAATGGCATGGTCGGATTTAAGAAGGAAAGTTTTTTGTATTATTATTTTAGAGAGAGGTTAAATAGTGTCAGATTATATCTCATTTAAATGAATGTAAATATTTATTTATTAATCTAACACTGTGTGATTTCAAACACTATAAATTGAAAGAAATCAGCATCCATAACTTCACACTATTCTGCATATTTTTAATTACTGGTATTTTTAATTATTGGTGTTTCTAGTAAGAAAGATGCACAGCAATTTAAGTATGAGTACCATAAATTGACCCTTGATAGTTATTTATTTATTTTTATAGTCCTGCTATCCTTCCTTTATTCCAGGGAACTCTGGTTATAACTGATAATTGTATGGGATGCTATTAAACCTTTTATTCTGCAGGACAGGGGAATTTGTAGTAGAGGTGACCGTCTACAACCTAGTGAGCTCAGGTTCTTTAAAAGGACATGTGTTTGTCGTTCTTGAGCCATGCCATCCTCCACCTGTAAAGACCATGGGACCCAGCAAGATCCAGGTCAGAGATGCATCAAAGCAACCATAAAATGAGACAAAATTCCAGATATCATTTAATCTGCAGATTATACAATTTTAACATCTATTGAAATAGCTATATTTCTGACAGAAGACTTATTATTTTATTAGATATGGCGTTACCAGCCTGTAACACTTGGCGTGACGTATGAAGGACAGATCCAGTGCAACATCTCCAAAGGTCTCCAGTACAGCTGGACTCTATATGGACTGACTAGACTGCCGCTCCTAACCAGAAGCATCAAAACAAATCAACAACATCTGGAGCTTCCAGAGTACTTCCTCCATTATGGCACATATAAAGCTGTAGCTAAGGTAAAGTTTGTGTCTGTCTGTGAATATGGATATGAGTTACAAATATGTCTGGGCACATCCATAATGTTACAATAGTACTGGTATTAAGTGTTGAATTTTGAAATGGAGTGCAAGATTTTAAAAACATGATTTTTCTAATGGTTACATAAGCACTAAAGTGACTTTTCCTCCAGTATACGAATAGCACTAATGTGCTCAGTTTTGTGATTTGGCACAAAATATATATTGGTAACTAGAACCTTACACACTAAGTCAAATATGTTAATCTGGCTAGCTGGGTAGCTGTAAACAATGCTAGCAATGAACAAATGTGTTTAACTATTGTTACAAAAATCTCATATTGGTCAACCTATAATAAATGCAAGCTAGTTTATGAAAAGTGAACCATAAATTGTGTGCCAACATAATTAACCTTAGAGTATGATACAGTTGGGCAGAAACCACAAGCTATTTCAGTTAACAATTTCCTGATGTTGTTGGACAGATTTTTTGTTGGACTCTGAGTCAGTCTGGGCCTCACACACAGTCACATTTTCCACATTTGGGGTTTGGCTGATCTGTAATAGTGCAGTATTCTACAGTTAATTGAACAGAGAAGGAATAATGATGTTTAAAATAGCACAAAATTATAATATGATAGCAGGTTTTACTATAAAAATCAAAACACTGACTTGTTGTACATTATTGGCAATTAAACTGGTCATGTCACGCGCAATTATAATTATACAAAGTTGTAACGTTAAGTAGGTACAGTATTACTGTGCTTTTGTCACTCCTAAGGTTCAGGTTGTAGGCAGCATTGTTTACAGCAACTACACTGTTCTGCTTGAGGTGTTGCCCAGTGCACCTGTGAGCATCATCAGTGGAGGAACAAGTGTGATTATCAACCGTCTCAGCAACTTTAGCATCACTGTGGATGGACATAGGTCATATGACCCAGATTTTCCTGATAACATTATGAGGTAACAAACAATGAATGCGAATGAGAATGTATGTGTGTAGAATGCGAATGAGATTGTATGCGAATGAGAGTGTATTGAATAGCTCTATAGTAGTTATGTAAACTTATTCTAGCTCTTTTTCATATTGGTGGTGTCTATTTCAGAGCTTTCAAATCAAAATTGCATACATAATACATTGCCTTCCATTGCTATGTATTATCCATTTACCAAAACTCCAATTAATGGAAGATTATGTAAATTAACCATATTTTTACTTCAACTTAAAAATCTTTTATTTTTTAACTAACTAAGTGATAGCATATAAAACTTTTTTCAATTATCATTCTTTCTCCACAAAGTTACAGTTGGAAATGCAGGCCGGTTAACATGGATGAGACCTCCTGTTTCTCCAAGCATGTTCCTGCTTCCTCTCCATTGCTGATGTTTCCTGCAAGTGCACTGAATTCTAACTGCGATCTGTTCAAGTTGACACTTACTGTACAAAGTGGAGATCGATCCACTTCATCCGAGATGTTCATCACCATGAGATCCAAACCTACCAGGTGCACATGAATATACTCAATTCTCCTCTGTTTAATTCAGCATGATGAAGCAGATATACAGTACGTAGATAAGCAGCATAATAAAATGCTAGCAAATATACATATTTAGTTGACAGGCAAGCTTATAAGCAAATAGTTTTTGATTTTATTCAAATCAAAGTAAAAATCATTATAGAAACTTAATTCAATGCTGCATAGTTATATATTATGTTAATAGAATTTGCTTAGGGATAAAAAAAAAAAAGTATGACTGATGGTAATCTATTCTACAGATTCCAAAAATCAACAAAATAATTATTAATAGTTGGCGTAAAACCCCTAAAAGGCTACCTCTGGACAGAGCAGGGGAAAATGCAGACAATATGAATAAACATGGTACTTAATTTTAGTAGAAAATGAATGGACAAATGTATTCTACAGCGAAAAAAGGACTGTATTATATATATCTTTTCAAATATTTTTAAAAAATTAAATCATATATATAAAATGATTTTTCTTTAGCATCATTCATGTATATTGCAAAGAGTGCAGAGGAAATTCTGTCAACTGGAACGAGAGGATCTCTGTCACAGCTGCCTGTGAAAGCTGTGCTATAAATGTCACCTACTCCTGGAAGCTTTATTTAGTAAATTCATCTAGCAAAAGTGTACCATCTGGTAAGTATATTTTGATATTTTCATATTTTTGTAAAGAATAAATCATATGATATTTGGTGTAACTCCACTCCACTTATATTCTCTTATATTTTCCCTTAATTTCTTCTTTACTCCAGTACATTTTTGCAGCAGTTTGGACATAAGCTTACCTTCTAAACTGGAGGAGGACACACTTTTCTTTCAGCAGTCGGTTACTTCCGCTTCTCCATCCATCCTAAATCAGAATGAATCATCCAGTGGCAGTGAAATGAAAATCACACATAACAGCGTTGTCATTTGGCCCAGTTTGGGACAATCAGTGGAACACCACAATCCATCCCTTTTAGACTTGTTGTATGAGACATCAGGATCATCAGGTATGAAGCCGTGCATCCATAAAGTATACATTGTGGTCTTATGTAGGTCTACACATTTAAATTATTCCCCTTATTTCTGTCTTCAGTAATGATTACATGCCAAAACAACATTTACTTTATAGATGGAAATATTAACGAATGTTTTTAAAAAAGCATCCAAATGTCATATCATAAAACTATATGACATTTAAAGTACAAATTCTGTGTGACTAAATGTGTAACTGACAATTCATTCCAATGTTAATTAACAAAAATCCAGACAATCCAGACCTCTCAGTGTGAACAAACAAACCTTTTGGTCCATGGTAGCTTAGAGGTTAAGGTGTTGGACTATTATTCAGTTAATATGTTGTCATTGAGAATGGCAATTTATTCTGGAATTGAGGAACCAGGTTCAAACCTCAACACCACCAAGTTGTCCCTGCTCAAGTGTTCAGATGTATAAGGGATAAATGTAAGTCGATCTGGGTAAAGGCGTCTGCCAAATGCTGTAAATATAAAATAACCTGGGTCAAACAAGCACAAAAAACAAATTGCATCAAATCAAAATGCAAATTCAAAGAAATTAATACATAATAATGGCTCATATAGGCAAACAATTGCAATCCATGTCCTTTACTTAGTCTGTAAACTGGAAATAAATATGAGAACAGAATTTGGGTAAGGGAGCCCCCTGGAGGCGGAATATATATAACTTGAGGAAAGATAATAATAATATCCCTTGATTTATGGTAAAAACTGACTCTGTATTTACATCTTAAAGTGGTGATCTAGTCATTTCTAGATCATGACGCTCTGTTTGGTAAACCCCTTACCAGTGACTCATTTAAAATGAATTTATAGTACACACACTGCCAGTTGGACACACCTACTAATTCCATGGTCTTTATTGATTTGTGCCCCTTTATACATTGTGAAACAATATTTAAGGCATTCAAAATATCCAATAATCTCCTTTGAACAGTTGATATTGAGATGTGTCTGCTACTTATGCTCTGTAAAGACTTCATAACGCCTCTAATCTGAGGTGCTGTTTGTTAATTGGAGATTTTTGAGGCTGGTAACTCTAATTGAACTTCTCCTCTGCTTTCCTGGGAAGGTCTCCATGAGAACCAGTTTCATCATGGTGCTTTGCATGGTGACTGCAAATGCACTTGACAATACTGTTCTTAAGAATATTGCAGAACAGCTGACGTTTATGTCTTAAAATAACAACTGACTGTTGTGGTTGTTAATTAATTATGTAATTCCATATGAGTTATTTAACAGTTTTGGGAAACTCCAGTATTGTTCTAGAATGTAGAAAATAAATAAAAAACCTTTGACTAGTATGTTCAAACCTTTGATTGATCTCCACTTTAATGAACCTTATGAAATCCAAATCAACCAAGCCTCGGTTGGTAACATTCAGAGACACAATGACAGCAGGACAAGGATAAATAGAACACCCTGAACATAAATAGAAAACATTACTAGAAACAAACACAAATCGGTTTATGGTGTGACAAGGGCATGCATGTTGGTTGCTGGAAGTGTGATGCAGCACCTCCATGACACCTTCCTGACACATACTGTAGATATCAAAATAGAAAAAAAAAATTATATTGAAAAGATTGTTAAACAAAACAATAAGTGGACACCAATTTCAGTGAGGAGAACCAGTAGAATCAAATCTTATAAGAGATACACACTCTTTTCTCTTACCCCGACTTAATATATATATATTTGTCTGTACCTTGAATCTTAAAGAATCAATAAAAATCTGCCATATTTGTGCAACCTCTCAGCTTTCCCTCTTCACTCTAACTAAACTTCACTGTAACTAAATTATATTTCTATCCAAGCAGCTGAAATGGGCTCAGGTGATGTGAATGAGATGGATTTTGACCTGTTTCACCTTCCTGCTGCTACCAAAGACAAAAAACCCCAAGCAAAGGATTTTGCAGCTGAATATCGTGATGAGCACAGATATCTTGGTAGACAGATATCTTCAACAATAACTTTTGCCATAATGTGTATTATAATTCAGTTTTTTTTTAAATAATAATAATAATAATAATAATAATAATAATAATAATAATAATAATTATTATTATTATTATTATAAAATGTAAGCTATTAGATCATTAGTTTTACTTTGTATATGGTAATTAACACTTGGGAATGAAAATAAGTTTCACTTACAGCATGATTTGCCAAAAAAAAAGGTATAGTGTAGGTAGAATGAAAGAAAAATAAGTATTTTTCTATAAGAAGATAAAAGCTGTAAGAGTCATTCTCTCTTCATTTTAGGCTTAGCCTAAAATAAAATAATGAAACTAAAATAAAATAACAAAATCCTCAAACTTTTAACAGAACTGAGAACTCTTTGCTCAAGAGTTTCTTGCAATGGAAAACTTAAAGGACCTTTTTTACTTCTTAATGTTACAAAATGCTGACACCAGGGACTCCTCTCAAAAATGCTAAAGAAATTATATATGCAATTATGTGTTTATGTAATTATGTGAATTCATGGTTACTCCATACTTCTATGTTTTGTTTTAAAAACAACGTGTGTGTATGTGTGTGTATGCATGCACACACATAACAGTAAAAATCAAACATTATTTGAAATAAAATATAAAATATGTAATATTATAAAATACTGTATAAGAGGTTTTCTAAGCAGAATCAGAAATATTTTATAACTGAGCATGACTTTTATATTGTATTCTCTGCAGATTATGAGGAACTTTATTCTGGAATTGAGGAAGCAGATTCAGGGGTTTCTGTAGGCCGACCGACTGGTACAAATCTGGTTTTGACTTACAAGCAGTAAAAATAACACAACAGAACAACATGGCAATGTTTTTAACATATTATTTTGTGGATTTAGGACCCCATGATTTAGATGATGTGATTTCTTATTCAAGCAAATATGATGGTGATAACCTGGTAGGTCCTGGTAGCCCTGGCCATGTGCTGACTGAGAAAACCCTGCTGGATCTTCACAGAGAGCTTATCCAGCCTGCACTCTTTGAGTCTTTCACCTCCACAGGTAATTTACACAAATCATTATACTTTTATTTATTATTCTTTATTTGGTAGTTACTTTTATCTAGACATAATTCAAGTCAACTACTAAGTAGTTGATGCTTAAGGGCCTTGTGCAAGGGATAAACAGTGGCCCTGATGGACTTGATTTATGATTATTTATGATTTATTTGTCTTGGAAACATTTGGACTTGAGGACACTGTGTATTATGATACAATGAGCAATAAGACATTATTTTCAGTAGGTTATGTTGGTAAAGTAACATTTATAGGAAAAAATATTTTACTTGGAACAATTTATTTGAGATCACATTAAAACATTTAAAGATTTATCAGTATGAGGTTATCCATCCATCCATCCATCCATCCATCCATCTAAGAACCTCGGTAGTCCAACAAAGGACTGTGGAGGCCATTGGTCACCACCATATTTATGACACATTATGGGCATTTAGAAATGCCAGTTAGCCTAATCTGTATGTCTTTGGACTGCGGGAGGAAACCAGAGTACCCAAAGGAAAAGGGGAGAACATGCAAATTCCATGCACACACACCCAGAGGCAGGAATCAATTCCAAACTCCGGAGATGCAAGGTGCCAGTGCTAACCTCTAAGCCACCGTGCCACCATGACATGTTATGTCCTGACATAATAGTATTGCTCAATTTGAGAAATAACAAAGTAATCAATCCACATAACTACATTGACCACACTTTCCTACTGTATATACTACCTCTACCTATTGAATTATAAACTAGGTTTCCTAATTAGATTTATTGCCATTTCATGCAGATTAGTGCTAAACTGGAGACTTAAATTAATGTGTGATTTGAATGTTTTAGGAATATCTTTGCCTGTTATCACATTTAAACCTATGATGTTAAAGCCAAAAAGCCTTTACCTGCTGGAGGTCTCTGCAAGTAAGTTCATCTCCACTAACTGTGGAGACATAAACGATCAGATATAAAAATAGAATTGGGAATACCTACAGCTTGTTAGAAAATGCTATAATTTTGAGGAATGTGTCCTCCAGGTTCTGAGCAGGTTCTCCAGGGAAGGACCCAATTTTTCTTCTCCACACACCCTGCCCCCGAGGGAATGGTGTGCCATGTGCAGCCCAGCTCAGGTTTTGAGCTCTACACACACTTCAGTGTCTTCTGTACATCAGGAAAAGAGGTTTGCAATGATTTTGGATACCACTTACGTCTTTACCACTTGACATTTGAAATAGTGTGCAGATACTTATGTACAGTAATGTATTTGATAAACACACTTTACAACTACACTGAGTTGGGTAGCAGAATACTGCTGATGCAAAAGTATTGAACCATCTCTCATTCCTTCATATTAAATTAAATTGAATTAAATTAATTAAATAGGAATGTTTTACTCAACAGGCTGCAAGTGCCTAAAGATCCCATTTAAAAACTAGGAGTATATGTAATAACCTCAGCAGCAACATCATTTCCCCTCTCATCTGTTCGAACCACTCAGCATCCAGCATAACCAGTATAGTGGCTCAGCATCCAGCATAACCAGTATAGTAGCTCAGTAGCTGTTTTTTATATATATATATAAACATATATAGGGCTCAGGATTGTGCAGTATAAAGTGAATTTTTTTTCAGCACAAAATAGGCAATACTGTATAATGAACTGAATTTTAGTTAATTTTAACCAACTTTCTCAAATACGACGGAGCGAAAAATTTTAAACTGGGTCACAAAGGCAAAGGAAAGCACAAATACATATTCCTCTTTCAATGTTTGTTTTTAGTTGTTTCAGTGACCAAAAAATTATTTGCTCTTTTTGTGAGTTCAAAAATTTTGCAGCTTCATTCCTATATTCTGGTAGTGGTAAAAGTTACCCTTTATAAAAGTAATGATAACTTTTGTTCACATATCCAAAAACCCAAATACACAGCTTGGAGTCTGTAGCCTCCCAATTAACACACACCAGAAAGGCTTTTATATAAGCACACATATTTGTTAATTGACCTATGCTGATTTGCCATCACAAATCTGTGCCACTTGGGTTTTAAGGGTTATTAATTCATGGACTGTTCATGTGTCATAATCTGTACCTGTTTCCCACTTGTTTATGCCTTAAATTAGTTTTTAAGATTAAATGATTCATAGGTGACTGTGTGGCTTAACAAACAAAAAACATTCCTCTGAAACTGCTGAGGCACAGGAACTCGACTGAATTTGAAAGCCAAAAACTTGCCAAAAATGAAAGACAAAAGAAAAAGTCCTTCTGGAAGCCTGGAGAAATATTCCTCTATGTACATTGAAATGACAAAAAGTTCTGGCTCTTTGGAATTAAAATAAAATATAAAGTAATGGGTGACTGATTTTTTAAACAGTACTGTGTATGTGTATCTAAGCTTGTATATCTTTCTGGGTGACTTTGTTAAGTAGCAGCTAACGTTGCCTTCTCATTGTTCCACGGTCCCCAGTTTCATCATGAGCTTGAGTTTCTGTCTGTATGGAGTCACATGTTCTCCTTTTGTATGCATGGGGTTTCCTAGGCTCTCACCTCCCAAAGCATGCTAATAGGAGAAATAGCTTTAAACCTTGTGACTGATGGGAGTGTTCCATCTGGGGTTTCCAGGATATGGTCTAAATCCATATAATTTCCATGTAACCTCACTGTGTCAGCTCAGTCTGTGTTTTGCTCCTGAATTCTCCTGATTAAAATAATACTTATTAGAGTAAGTTTTCATTACATTAAGTATGTTTGTCTTGAAGCTCCAGTACACCAAAAATATTGTTGAGGTCTTACTGTGTATTCTAAGATATAAAATAGATAACACACACACAAACATGAAAGATGTATTTATTTATTGATTAATTGGTACAGAATAATGTTGTTCCCTCTAACTGATGAGTTACAATATCAGTACCATCACACTCTAAATTATAAATTTCCTCATGCATTTTATCATTTTTATTGAATGTGTTTATTGTTCTCTCTATAGGATCTCTTGTACGAATACAGCTTTAGTGTGGGGAACTCAAGAGAAAAACTCCTGTATAAGGGCAGAGACTACCAGCACTATTTTTATCTTGCATCTGGAGATCCATATGATGATTACAAAGGTAGATTTGAATAATTGTGAAAACTGTTAAACAATTCATGCTCACAGAAGCTGCGCTGTTCTTTTGTGACACAAATACACTGCTATCTAACAACCCTTGTATGTGTTGATACTGTATGTCTGATATGTGAGATTAAATAATATTTCACATTGTAATAATGTTAAATTACGTGCTTGTTTAATGTTAAATGTTGATTTGCACCCAGTGTCTCAAAAAGTTCCTATATTTGTGTGTAATGCTATATGTAGAGGCATGGTAAGAGTAAAGTTGCATTTTATTTATAGAGATGTTTACTTTGATTGTGTAAGATGCTCCACCGCTCAATACTGACTTGAATTCTTACTTCCACAGTCACCATCTACATTAAAATTAGCAACAGATTTGGAGCATCTACCAAGCCGTGTCCGGTGAACGTCAAAGTTTGGCCAAACTTCAATCCAGTACAGGAAATGTATGTTTTTCATCTGCCAATGCATTAAAATACACGGATCAACCACAACATTAATAACGAAAAAACATAAAGCCCTATATTGTGTGGGTTCTTCTCGTGCCACAGGGGCAACATTGGCAATTTGGGGCATCACTCCACAAGCCCTCTGGGGGTATGCTGTGATATCTGTCAACAGAAACATAGTGGCAGATCATTTGGGTGTTGTTAGTTGCAGGATGGACCTTTAATGGATTAGACTCTTTGTCCGGTGCATTCCATGGATGCTTGGTTGGATTAAGATCTAGGAAATTTGGGGGCTGGATTACCAACATTGAATTCTTTGCCTTTTAAGCCCAATGTGCAGCAGGCTGTGATGCACTGGTGTTCTGATACCTTTCTATTGTGGCCAGCATTTACTTTTTTCTCTCATACAACTTGTGTTACTTTGGCATAGAAATGTAGCACAGAAAATGCCTTTTCCGCAGAAATAGTTATAGTTTATTTATTAGATTTAAAATAAAATGTCAAACTGGTTATATTTAATGTTATTGCTATAAATTTTTTAAAATCTTTTAATTAAACAATTAGTATTTTTTTTGTCCAGGTTTACATATGGTCTGAGTAATCTTACCAACCTACTACAGATGAAGAACACCCAAGACATTATTAATTACATCTTTGTCATGACTGCAACGTTAAACCGCTTGAGTTTGGACCCAGAATCTTGGGTGAAACTACAGACACAAACACGGGCCGCTCTCATTTCAGTAATTTGTCAGCTAAACGCCACAAGCCAGGTATGTCCAGTAAAAAAAAGTTTTTCAAGAATTCAATAATCCAAACTGCATTCAATTATAGTTTTGCATTTCACAGGAACTGTTGTTTGATATCCTTCACACTCTTGTAGAGCTTGTGAAAGTTTCCAATCAAGTAAGTATAGTCTTTTCATGTGTGTTTTTTCACATACAAGCATATCAATGTTTAGAACATTTGTGGTATTATACCACTTTACAGGTGATGTTTGACAGTGCAGTACTGGTGACAAAGTACTTTCAAAATCTAACCTCTCTTCATGAGCCCAATTTATTGGATGTGCGGGTGTTGAACGCTTTTATAAGGATCCTCTCGTACATTCTGGAACCTCAGATTCTTTCTTCTAGATTAACACTTGATGTTCTTCACATCACTACAGACTCAGCGTTGGTAAGTCAAAGATGTAAGTGACTTCATGTACTGTAGGGAGAAACTGGACTGATTTTTGGGTTGGTAGTCCAGGATCAGTGTTTTAAATCTCACTTGATAGAGGATGAGCAGCAATGTGTTGGTCTTGCAGCTGCATTATATGGTATATATGTAGACCCCCTTGGAGGGACTTGCCTCCTATGATATTATTGCTTGATTATAATGAATGAAGAAACATGTTTTGATGAAAAAGTTTCTGATTTCTGGACATTTTTGTTCAGTTGTAGGTACAATTTACTTTTTTTTTTTAAAGATATTGAAAGTAATAGTATATATCACACAATTATGATTTTTGTTAAGTAATTTAAAAAATATATACAGTATATAGCACAAACATGCAGTCACCAAATGCATAGTATAGATAATTTTTCCCTTAAAGAATCCATTTTTTCTGTACAATCTATAAATATTGATTATAACTGCTTATAATCTCCAGGTTAAAAATGTATCATCTTTATTATTATATCTAATACTTCAACCTTTATTCTTTATTCTAGATGTATTTGTTGTCCAGCAGAGAGCCTCAGTTCAGTGTGAACACCACATTCATAAAACTGACGGCATGGCAGAGTTGTGATTTTCAAATCACAGTAAAAAATGTTGATTTGACCACATTTTATCTTCCTCATTTGCCAATGATGGAACATAAAAGCGGAGATTGTGATGAAAAATCCTGCACAATTACACAAATCATAAGCTATAGGCAGAATCCGTATCACTGGGCTAGGACTCCACAACAGGTACAATTTCAAGTTTAATTTCTAGTGTCTATTACTACAGGTAATGGATAGAATTAATATTCCATACTTTTTCACAGTTAGCTAAGTAACATGTGCTTCTTGCGTTTACTGCCAATCACAGGACTTAAACAATAAAAGAGCTGGTGCATATTGTGAATTATAGATGAATAACAGCAGAGACATCATAAGATTTTCTACTTTTAATTTGACTTGCAATGTATCAGTTTTTATCAGTTCAGCAGTAGTATGTAGTATGATGCATTTTCATGTTCATAGGTGAATGGACATGTTGCTGATGTGAAAGTTTTCAACTGCAGCACAAGAAGAGAAATCAAAATGAGACACTTGTCCACTCCCCTCATCATTGAGTTCCCAAAGAAAGAAGAGACAAATGTATGCTTTTAGGTTCTTTTATTTCATGGACAATGATAAAAGCCAATTTGTTCTCAATACAGCAAAGTTTTTAACACTTCCCATGTTCCAGCTTGTATTTAAACTTTCATAAATTGTATTTCACAATATTCTCCCTTCTACATGTACTGTATAGTGGAATATATAATATTTGCTCTAGTGTTGCACTAAAGACTATGAGGCTAATGTATGAAACTGGTAATGGATGTCTATCGCATTTAGAATCTTTCCTGTCAATATCTTCCTCATAGTATCTGTAGCCCTTTATTGTCAGGCTGGTAAACAGATATTGTTTAAAACATAGCATTCCTGCTGAAAAATAGAGCTTAGACGGAGCTGTTTACTGGCTGAGCTGGTCAAACTGGCAGGCCACAACAATAAGGCAATCTCAAACAATTATGGAGCAATGTAGTCACACAACAAGAAAACTGAAAAATAACTTATACAGTGGGTACGGAAAGTATTCAGACTCCTTTAAATTTTTCACTCTGTTATATTGCAGCCATTTGCTAAAATCATTTAAGTTCAGTTTTTTCCTCATTAATGTACACACAGCACCCCATATTGACAGAAAAACACAGAATTGTTGAAATTTTTGCAGATTTATTAAAAAAGAAAAACTGAAATATCACATGGGCCTAAGTATTCAGACCCTTTGCTCAGTATTT
>JAQQZS010000019.1:13197557-13210993 GCA_030068045.1 Platyallabes tihoni | reverse complement strand
TAATAATATTGCAAGGTATCTGTATGTGCAAGTAAGCTTTTAAGATAATTTAGTATTTACATGTAACAGTGCAAGGTTCAATGAAGTATATCCCCCACTGTATATGTTTTTTTGTTTTAGTTGAGCTAATCCAGAGAGAGTAGTGGTATACTGCTGTTTCTGTGAATTTCTGTTTCACATGATTTTTGTATGGATCATTAAATTTTTATAATTTCTGTCCAAGAAGAGCACAGGTATAGAATTCACACTCTCACGCAGTAAAGTGAATACTCACCAGTTCAACATCACAGCCGAGCTCCTGAAAAAGGCTGTGCAGATCAGGGTGGAGTTCAGAAAGCCATCGAGACGTTCTTTCCCCATCTTGCTGCTCTTCAGGTTGAGAAAACTTGCTAATATATTATGTTTTACATTTCTTAACAATTTTGAATAATATTGTCTTTACTTTATCACAGAATAAAGCAAAGACCAACACCCTCTTCTTACAATGTACGTAAAATCTATCATTGGAAAGGACAAGCGACTCAGATATTTCTACCTCCTTCATCTCTGAAAGGTCTCTCTAATTTATCAAACATGCTGTGTATAAAGTACAGAATGTACATCAGAATGTCATTGACATATACTGAATTTTGTTTTGGTTCACTTGAATTGCAGATGCAGGGATGGCATATCTGATGTTGCTTAATGCTGACTATGATAAAAGTGCTAAAAATAAATACATAGCAGATAAAGTGGACTACACACTGAGTATTGATTCAAGTCAATGTTTAGTTTGGGATGGTGTGAAAGATTGGAGATCTGATGAGTGTTCTGTGCTCGAGAGTTTTATATCAAACAAAGTCAATTGCAGGTCAGTTTTTTTTTCTTAGTGCTATTAAAATATTCATGCATGCTTCATATCAAAATATTAATGCATGGACTTGTGGTATATCAAAATATTTGTTTAAGAAATTAGGGTAATAATATGGAGCTTATTTAATTTTTTATTATTTCATTTTGTTCGTATTAGTATTTTACTATAACCAGCAGGTTTGTATCTAAAACTGTGATCTGTTCTTTCTGTAATTAGTGTGCCTTACTTTACCCAACTTTTAACCAACCATGTTTTACTTTTACTGTATCCTGCCTCACATGTAACTCACTTAAACTGAGACATCTGCCGCATATAAACTTTGTTTATGGTTTAATGATCTTTCAGTTACAAGCAGCTGTCATCATTCGCTGTTGCACATCAGATGATCCAAAGCATCCCCAGTGTTTCAGACATCTCTGAGTACATAAGGTAATGCTTATGTGCTTGCATTTTTTAAAATCACATCTGTTTTAAAATTATGTGCTGTCTTGATCTGAACTGTGGTTACTTTTTCAGCAATCGTGCCAACCCGATGGTGTGTATCGTATTAGTGGTGTTGGTGTCACTCTACGCTGTGCTGTTGGTGTTTTGTAACCATGCTGATGCTCAGTCGGAAAAGAATTCAGGGACCTTCGTTCTGCCAGACAACAATCCTTCAGACCACTTCTTCTATGCTGCTACTATCGACACGGACATCAGATCAAGGGCCAGAATGACAGCAAAGGTACTAACCAAAGCTTGTTCACTGATATGAAAATGGATTATATTCAACATTTCTCAAAATGCAGCTAGGTCCAAAACATTTACAAAACATTTTCTTTATTTTAATTTCTCCAAATTTGGTCATTCCAATGATTAATTCCAGCTGCCCACTATCACAAGACAGATACCAACTAAGGAGCGAGATGGGTAACCTGTGCTTTCTCTCAGGGTAAATTTCCCAGTGCAAATAAGGTCCGTTTTGTTTGATTTTATACATCTTTTGCATAAGTATCAAACAAATGATCCAGATTAATAACAATAAATGCAACACTGGTCCACTGCAGTGTTCTAGCAGGCTACTGACTATTGCTGATGTACATTTTAATCATCATTCTCTTTAATTGCAAGCAAAGTAAGCTGATTTTTGTTTTAATTAAAACACATACAAACTATAGGCCTATGAAAAACCACTATCCTTGAAAAAAAAAATTGCTCTATAAGGGACAGGCAGTCTTTTTGTCTGTTGATCAATTTATGTTCATTTTATTTTTTGTAAATCAAAAGTAGCAACCCTGCTAATGTGGTTTTGTTTATTTACAGTTCTTCAAAAAGATATCACATTTCATGAATTTTTCTCCAAAGAAGTGATTTTTTTCTGCATAAAATGACTTAATACTAAAATTTACACTATATCCCCAAACGTATGTGGATACCCGACCATCACATCCATATGTGGGCCTTACCCATTCTATTGCAACATAGTCTAAATTACACAATTGTATATATGTATATGTATATTGTAGCATTAAGAATTCTTCTGTACTGGAACTGAGGGGCCCAAACATATTCCACTGTGCCAATACCCCTGTGCATAAAGTGAGACATGCTTTGAAAGCACTGATGTGGAAGAACTCAAGTGACCTGGAAAGAGCCCTGACCTCAACCCCATTGAACACCTTTGAAATGAACTGGAACAATAACTGCTCAGCAGGCCTCCTCACCCAGCATCAGTGCCTGACCTCAGTAATGTGCTTGTGGGTAAATGAACAAATCCCAGCTGCGATATTACAAAATATATTTGTAATATTATGCTGCGATATTATGGATATATTTGTCAGATGTGCACATATTTTTTGCAATGCAGTATATAAAGCAGCAGTTCTCAGAGGGGCTCTACAATTTATTAAGCTGTAGTTACAGTGGTTGAAATCACAATTCACTCAATTCTCAATTGAGTATCAATTAACCAAAGAGTTATTACTATATTATTGGCTTTTATAGTTACTAGCGCATTTAACTTATAACTTGAACTGAATGGGTTTAATGTAAATTAATTTAAACTACAACATCTAAAAACAAACAGTCCTATTAAAATTAGGCTTAAAAGTGATTGTTTTTCAGAAAGTTCAGGAAAAAAAACTATTTTTATTTTTATTTTGTCAGGTTTATATAGTCCTGTATGGTGAGAATGGAGTATCTCAGACAAGAGAGCTCAGCAATCCAGACCATACACTCTTCACCTGCAATTCAAGGGCAACATTTATCCTAAGGTAACAGCAAGGCAGAATGTGAGAGTACGGTAATATTTCAGCCTGAAATAAAATGTTCACCATATTTTCATAATCCCAAACCTAGCTAATTGTGAGTTTGCTTTATCTGTCCTGTAGGTAACAAGAAATTGAGGCAGTTTGCAATATGCAAAATTTTGCTATGACATTCTTTGAATCATTACCATTTGTATAATAAAAAATTCACAGAAGAGCACATTTATTTCCAAGTTGTATTTAAATATATTAATTAAATAGCAAGAAAGGTATGTATCTGTCAGTGCGTAAATGTACCATAAATAGAGCAATGAATACAATATGTATTTATAAGGAAGAGTTATACGAGTTTGTATTTATACATGTACTGTATTTGTTAATCGTGAAATGTAAATGTGAGCTATATTACCATGCAGTTTACATAAAACCTAAAAATTCTACTTTCAGATTTTTATTTTAGTTCTGTGATGCCTTTTTATTTTTTTTTAAACAGATAACAATGCATCATACAGTGCCAGAAAACACAAAAGATTGTTCAATATACTGGAAACTCAACTACTGTTTGAAATGATTGTTTGATGATGTAATCATGTATTCATGTAATCATGCAAATTGCACATTGCTAACCTAACAGCTATATACTTATATATATACTTTTAATTAGTTACATACATA
This sequence comes from Platyallabes tihoni, assembly GCA_030068045.1. Classification (NCBI taxonomy): domain Eukaryota; kingdom Metazoa; phylum Chordata; class Actinopteri; order Siluriformes; family Clariidae; genus Platyallabes; species Platyallabes tihoni. The sequence goes on along the minus strand of JAQQZS010000019.1, from coordinate 13,207,219 downwards.
AGCAAATCTAAACTATTAATAGCACATACGGAATAAGCTTCATTTGCCAGTTTGTCTGCTCATTTAATTCAGAAACCATATTTTATGTGATTTCTTAGCTCAGCTCGGAATCTGGGCCAGATATGGCAAGTGCATGTGTGGCATGATGGTGGAGGTGTGTCTCCCAGTTGGTTCCTGAATCATATAATAGTGAAGGATATAGTAGATGGATCAAGTTGGACTTTTCTAGCACAGTGCTGGTTGGCACTGGAAGAAGGAGATGGACAAGTGGAGCGAAAGCTGCTTGCTTTACACCGACAGCTTACATTCACAGAGGTGGGTGCCTTGTATATGCATTAACATTTTTCACTATTTTGTATTACGACAACTTGAAACTGGAATGTACTTAATGGTCATATTACATCATAAATGTATGTGTATAACATAACCCATAATATTAAAGCGGGTAAATTTGATATACAATGTAAGCAAATATATAAATAGAGTAAGAGTTGTGATTACCCTCATGTGTGTGAATCCTGTAAATTACTTCTGGTGCAGCCAATAGACGTCATGCTATTTGTTGATTGTATTCCATCGTTGTGCAATTAAAGAGTTACATGACGTCAGTGTGACTACATGTCTTCCTGTGAGGCTTATCAGTGTATTATGTCTCAGCACAGCACATTAAATCCATTCTTGAAAAGTGCTATGTTTAAATACCTATGTAAAAGGGATATTTCAGCCTTTTTTAATATAAATTAACAGAACACCCAAAACACCAGTTTTTACTTTGTTGTTGTGGAGTCTTGTGTGTAGAATTATGAGGGGGAAAAGGATTTCAATTCATTTAACATGAGTGTAAAACATAACAAAATAGAAAACTTAAAAGGACCTGAAGAATTTCTATCAGCACTGTATACTGTATATACACGAATTAGACAAATCATTAACACCACATAATATCAACACATTAACATTGATTATGAATTCCAGTAAATACCAGTAAACTGGCGACAGGATCATGGGCACCAGGGCTAGTCTGTCTGGTCCAATCCCTTAGAAAGTCCAATGTAGCACAACTCACCAAAAAGGTGGCCATGCACAGGGCCAAACAGTCTGACCCCAGACTTAATCCCCAGATCATACTCCCAATGCAATTAATTAAATTAATCACACTTTTAATTTCTATCCCCAAGTCTATCCCAAAATTACTTAAAATGTCAATGCTGGCCACACTAGAAAGGTTTCAAAACACTCAGTTCATTACAGCCTGCTGTGTATGGGGGATTCGTAGACAAAGAATGCAAGGTTGTTGATTCGGACTCCAAATTCCCAGAGCTCAATCCAACCAAGCATCCCAGGGATGCACAGGACAAATTAGTCAAATCCATGGCTGACCCACCTCGCAACCCCCAGCACTCAAATGATCCTCTTCCAACATCCTGGTGCCAAATAATACCACACAACCCCAGAGGTCTTGTGGAGCCATCACACGCACAGGCAGCATAAGCGTAATCCAAACACATTGAGCGTAATATTTTGTGTTGTAATGTATGGCTGACTGGTATATGTGTGTGCGTTGAAGGTCTTGAAGGCATTAAGTTGTCGCCACTGACTTTAACAAGTGAATCTATTTCATTCTGTCTAGTTGCTGTATCTGAATTTTACTGAATGCTTAGAGGACTTTCACCCATGGCTGTCCGTGTACACTCGTCCATCATACAGTACACATACACATGCTCAGCGCTTGAGTGTATGTTTCCTGCTGCTGCAGGCTTACATGTGTGCAAACAGCATACTCATATACGTTCAAGAAGACCAGGTAAGCACTTACATAAACTGGTCATGATTTTTTTATTCATGAAGACTCCATATTGACTTTACTCTGTGTTTTCATGATGTCAGTATTGGTTGGAGTTAGGCCTGATTGGTGTTTCACTGCTCTCAGTTTGGACGGGACTGTGTGCACTTACTGTATTGCCATTAGGCGCTTTTGTGTCTTTTCTCTTCCACATCAGCAAGGTAATGAACTTGTTAATATCTTCTCATTAAAATGATACAACGGTTATGAGAACACCCAGAAAAAATATATAAAAAATATGTAAAAGTCTATGTTAATGAAATGAATTATTGATTATGTCTTATTATTGGAATTACAGTATTGGAATGATGTCTTTCAAATAGAAAGTCAATTGAAAGCTAAACTTAGTTAACTAAAACATGAATTATTTCAACTTAACCTATTTTACTAATTTCTTCAAATAATTAAAATAAATGATATTAATTTCTTATCCATTTTGTTATTTATTAGTTATATTATCATCTGTTCTAAATTTAGGCAACACTGTGGCTTAGTGGTTTAGTTTGTTGCCTTGAACCTCCAGTGTTGATGGCTTGAATCTTCCAGTAGGCTGTTTGGTGTGATTGAGTGCGTGCGTGTTTGTGTGTGTGTGTGTTTGTTGCATGGGATAGGCTCTAGGCCTCTCAAGACCCCACACAGGAAAAGCAGTTTTGATAAATGAATGAATAAATGTTGTAACTTGATTTATTGTATAATATAAAACTTATCCTCTTTTTTTCTCTTCCTATTGTAGACCAACAAAAATGGCAGCCATTCAGGGTATCAGTATAAAGTCAGAATGCCTTACATCTTCTCTGTAAATGGTATAGTCAAGCAACAGATCTTCCACATACAATATTAGTGCTCTTTCTGTTCATGCTCTGAGTGTAAAGTGTTAATAATAAATCCACAGATGACTGGGATACATTACAGTGCAGGGATAATCTTTCTGAGCTGAAAGTTTCATGGAACAGAGTTTCACCAGGGGGGATAAAATGTCAGGTGAGATACAGTAAAATAGAAAGGAAGCATTGTTTAACTGAAATACCACGAATGAAGAAATTAATCCTTCACTTAAGATATTATTGTTGGCTTTACAGGATTTGAAAGCATGTCATTTGGAGTCCATAGCCTGCAACAAACCGAGCGAAAGCTTAGTACTGCAGAAACCAACCGACTCGATCTCTTGTATTGAAATTATTGAAGAAAATATTACTGATGACAATGACAAATCACAGAGTGAACAATTTAAAAACACCCGCGCCAACCCCCAAGCTAGCTTCATTTCAGGTCTGTATGTTCATGGTACACTGAATATGCTCAAGTAAGAGTAGAGGAGGCAGTGTGGCTGGGATGGCAGGAGATCAGAGAAACATTTTAAATGAGTATATTAGGGCATATGTATGGAGAAATCTATTTTTCAAGATTACAAATTTTAAAGAATGGTATATAAGTAGCGTTAAAAAAAATATATAGATAATGTTTATCATTAAATGTGATACAATAAATATAGAAAGCAAGCATCAGGATTTGGGTAAGGTACAGCACAGGTCATGTGGAGAGTAGCACTGTACAGTCACATAGATGTAAGTTTTGTGAAAAAGTAATGATTATTTTTATCTGCTTTCAGTAAAGAATGGTGTTTCTAGAAGAAGCAGTACCATGCAAGCTGTATGTTACTATGGGACATGGACTCTGTGGCTGTGTTTGTCCATCACTTGTGTAATCATTGCTGGAATTCTGGGGCTGAAGTAAGTTTTTAAAGCTATACTCCAAGGTTCGTATGTTCAATTAATGTGGGCAAAAAAATTTACATGACAAAATCTGTTTACTGATAACTCGCATATATTGGAAGACATGAGACAGAAGTACAGTAATGTCCAAAAAGATTGAGCCATCTTCATATTTTGCCTCCAAAGAACCAAACCATATTGTATTTTTAGTGTAATCTTGAGGAATAGCTCTCCAGGATTTCTGAAGGACATTTTTGGCTAAATGGTTGGAACAGACAAAAGGGGAAATGAGGCTACTGCTGAGGTTGTTACATAAATAACCAGTTTGTGTTGTTTATTTGTTACATTATTTATTTTATATTTAGGCACTTTGCAGCCTGTCACAATAAAATATTTATTCTCCTTCTCTTTAATTAATCTACATAAGTTTATTTAATATGAAGAAATGAGAATTGTCTCAAGACAATGTGAACAGAAGGAAACTTAAAGATGCCAGCTGTTATCCTCTAAAAGGCCTGTTTATACACTGTGTTATCTTGTAATGAAAAGTGTTTTCATTATTTGTAACTGTGTTACAAATAATGAGAACACTTCCAAAAACATGAATTGACAAAAATTGCTTTTAAATAAACAGGTTTGTAACCTTTTAATCATACAAATAATATGATTCTTATTGTCCATGGGAATTGCTGTATGCTAAGGATATGGTGCACTGACATTATGATTAAATGTGCTGTGGGGTTCCTTTAATAAAAAAAGGCTATTATAAAACACTTTTCTTTACAGATTCAGCTCTACAAAGTGTCTCCTGTGGATTCACTCAGTATGTTTCTCTCTGCTCTTCTGTGCTTTTGTAGCACACCCAGCAATGGTAAATCTGCCCATCATTTCCATTTCATGCTGCTGTATGACACTAAACCTCTTTTAATTAGTTATATATGAGCTTTTTAGCCATGTAGTACTATTTATTACTTATCAGTTTGGTTTCATTGACAAAACTATTAGGGTCAATTTTTATTGCAGTACAGTTTCAGCAAATATTTTTTAAATAGCTGAATATAAATGATATGAATTTGTAAAGGTGACAACAACTTCTTTGGTCTCTGCTTTATAAATAACATTTTTAAACAAATTTTTAAATCAGGTTAATCATATTATTAGGGTTAAAATATTTGTTCACATAATAACTTGATTATTTTTTGTTAATTATTATTATTAATCCGTTAATAAAGTTTGAAATGAACACATTACCTTTGGAAAATTCATTAAAAAATTGCAAATATAAAATTGTTAATTTTGTCCCATATTCTTTTATCTAGTTGTAAGTTATAACAACATGAAAGAAATAATTAATCATTTTTCTAGCAAGTATTACAGTATCTAACTCTGATTATGCACTGATAATGGAATAGTAATGACATGTTCTTTTGATTTAGATATTTATTGTTGCAATGTTTGTAACTGTGCGACATGGAGGCTATTTCTGCCAAACCTCAGCTATTGATGAGCCTGCCATAGAGCTTCTAAGAAATAATGGACAAAATGGAGCCTGCGTAAAGAAACAGTCCTTATATAAGTCATATCATCATACTGAGGAGTTCAGTGTGGATTTTGAAAAGGTATTTTTTCTATCAAATATTCAAATATTTACTGTCATCTTAATGCTTATATATATATATATATATATATATATATATATATACAGGGGTTGGACAATGAAACTGAAACACTGAACCAATGAAACCAATTTAGTGTTGGAGGGTTCATGGCTAAATTTGACCAGCCTGGTGCCCAATCTTCATTGATTGCACATTCCACCAGTAAGACCAGAGTGTGGTTTAATTAGCAGAGAAATTTAGCACACAACATTTTGGGTGACATATCAAAGTTCAAAAGAGAACAAATTGTTGGTGTGCGTTTCACTGGCGCGTCTGTGACCAAAACAGCATGTGATGTATCAAGAGCCACAGAAACGCCTGGGGTAATGTCAGCATACCACTAAGAAGGACGAACCACATCCAACAGGAGTAACTGTGGACACAAGAGGAAGCTGTCTGAAAGGATGTCCGGGTGCTAACCCAGATTGTATCCAAAAAACATAAAACCACAACTGCCCAACTCACTGCAGAATTAAATACGCACCTCAACTCTCCTATTTCCACCAAAACTGTTTGTCGGGGCCTCCACAGGGTCAATGTACATGGCCGGGCTGCTATAGCCAAACCTATGGTCACTCATGCCAATACCAAACGTCGGTTTCAATGGTGCCAGCAGCGAAGATCTGTGGACAATGTGAAACATGTATTGTTCTCTGATGAGTCCACCTTCACTGTCTTTCCCACATCCAGGAGAGTTATGGTGTGAAGAAGGCCTAAAGAAGCATACCACCCAGACTGTTACATGCCCAGAGTGAAGCATGGGGGTGAATCAATGATGGTTTGGGCTGCAATTTCATGGGATTCCCTAGATCTAATACTTGTGCTAGATGGATGCGTCACTGCCAAGGACTAACGAACCATTCTGGAGGACCATGTACAGCTAGTGGTTCAAACATTGTATCTTGAAGGCGGTGCCGTGTAACAGGATGATAATGCACCAATACACACAGCAAGACTGGTGACAGAGTGGTTTGATGAACATGAAAGTCATCTCCCATGGCCTGCACAGTCACCAGAGTGAGTTTTGGAGGAGCGAGTGAGGAAACGTTTTCCTCCACCAGCATCATGTAGTGATCTGGCCACTCTTCTGCAAGAAGAAGTCCTTAAAATCCCTCTGGCCACTGTGCAGGACTTTTATCTGTCATTCCCAAGACGAATTGATGCTGTATTGGCCGCAAAAGGTATTGACCACCATACTAATGTGGTCTAAAACCAGGCGTTTCAGTTTCATTGTCCAACCCCTCTCTCTCTCTCTCTCTCTCTCTCTCTCATATATATATAAAATAAAATGAATATATATATAATTTCATTTTATTTTGCATATTTTTCTAGGTTTTAGACTATATGTTAAATGGATTTAAATCCTTTCCCCCCCCTGTAGTCTTAGTTTTATAAATTATATATGATTGCCAAATTGCTGAATTGCAGCAAACTGTTTTAATAAATTAATAAACAAATTAATTAATTAATTAATAATATTTACCTGTAACAGCATGCTCTGTTTTGTTTTATTCCTTACCAAAATAAATTATACACGCCTTATTACAAGGCTTATTATATAAGCCTAAAAATTGTTAAATTTGAATTAACTTTTTTTTTTCAGAGAATGTTTTGGAAGTTATATCTTGGTATTCTCGTTTTAAAATATGGCAGGCTTGAGACAAAAAATATCTTAAATATTTAAGAAATCCCATTATTTTTCACTCATGAGCGCTTCCAAATGAGCGCCGTGTGTCTCGCAGTGTGTCTCTTTTTCATAATGTAGTTAATGCGGTGAACCAAGAAATCTGAATATAAAAAGTCATAAGAGGAAATAAAAAATAGGGGGAAATTACAAAAAGTGACTTAAATACAACATGATAGACTAAATATAACATGATAGACTAAATATAACATGATATTTTTTGCTGGCATTGACTATAGTAAAGAGGACTGTTATTCAGTCAGAGGGTTTTTGATTTCCAGGTGCTGGCAACCCGTCAGAGAGCCAGATACCTGCGTCTTGCACGTCCACCTACTTCTGCTGAGCTACAAACCGTGAGGAGCCAAATTAAAAAGAGGACACATCTACATAAAACAATAAGGTCTCTATCTCAAATTTTAAAAAAGAAACAATGAATTCTGAACTCATATAGTATTCACTATATCTTGAAAACATGATATCAAGGCTGCAAAATACTCTTCACATAGTATGGGTGGCAGTAGAGGAGTAGATGTATGGGACTGGATACTGATGAATTGTGGTATCTTATTTTTGCAACCCTTCCATGTTTCTACAGAGAGATGGTGTTGTATCTGTTTGCCTCATCTATAGTTGGCTTTTTGGCTTATGGAAAGTCCTCTAATGATAAATTCCATCTGGATCAGGCAGTCAGAGCTCGCTTTGCTGGGTAAACACCACCTATTGTAAAACATATGAATGAATCTACTGAACATACTAAATATATTGATGGTATGAGGTCATTTAACTTCTAATGCTTTGTTGGAAATGCAGGAGTCCTTCAGTCCAGAAGCTTGATGACTGGTGGAACTGGACCACAAACATACTTCTCCATGAGCTTTACCTTAATTCCCATAGTTATAGTGGACTGGAAGACAATGTAAGCTTTGAAAATATTTGAAGTTTATTTTAGTGTATAAAATTTCAGATTTTTAAAAAATCAAATAATTATTACATGCATTGTGAATTTGTAATATCTGACATAACAGCGACCCCTGGTGTTAGATTTGGAGGTATAATTTTCTTTTTTAAAAGAAAAACAGAAAGAAAAAGAAAAACGAATATTTTAATTAATTATTGAAAGCATTCTATTCATTGTAAGTAAAAAAAAAAATAGTATAATGTACGAAAGATATTGTACAATGAAAGTGCCATTCTAACAGACATTTCAATAGTTGCATTACACTGTGCCAAATTTTTTAAATGGAACAATGCAGCCATAGTTTGGTAATGCTTACACATGGAATAGATGTTTAAGGTAATTCATGTGACAACTGATGTTCTGATATTAACAGGTAAAAATTCTCTCTTTAATTGGAGAGCCAGTCATTATGAAGATGGAAGGAACACCCAATACATTATGTCAGGTAAATCTCTAACACAGTTCAAACATGAAATTAGTGTAAAAGTAATTTTTCTAATTAGGCTTATCTGTTGCAATTTGCAGTGATTCAGTAAAAAGATATTCACAGACTGTTTTAAAAATATTATTATTGTACTGCTTTATAGACAAATATGATTTTTTTTAGGTTTATTACAAATTCCTGTCACAAAATGTTCTGACTTTCAGTATTTTTATTGCAAATTTATGTCCTCTTACTATGAATTTTAAAAAGTCAAAATTAATTATTGGTCAGCAGGTATTTCAAAGAAAATCTGGAAAATGCTACTTGGATTAAATATTTTACCCCCAGGTTCAAAATCTCTGGCTGACGGATATTGTTTTATCAAGAAAACAATTGACTTATAATTAGATTTCATCTGGAAAAATTTAAGCAGCTCGCAATTTTCTAAACAGAATCCACCTCAGTTACACTGGCACTGAAGAGACTGTCAGTCTGAAAGAAAGGAGTGAAAATAAGATTATGAATCGAGTTAAAGAGAAAGTAATAAAATTTTATTAGTTAGCAATAGGGTGTAAACCTATATCCAGGAAGTTGAGCATTCCATTAAGCACTGTTGGATCAATAGTGAGGAGATGCATCCCACCACCCAAGCACTAAGACAAGGTCCAACCTAGAAATTCAGACAGTAGTGCTGGCTGCAAGGTTTATTTTTGCAAGAATTCACTTAGTTTTTTTCAATGAGGTGATTAACTGAATAAACTTAAAGATTAATGGTGGTAACATCACACTCCCCCATTATTGACCATTTTCTAATAGCAGAATGTGTATTATTTATTTATTTTTTACTTCACAAATAGGTACTTTCAAATTATTATACTTTAGTAGTGTTTATTGTTTGTGCTGGAGTAACAAATAGGTAAAACCTTTTTAGCATCGTTATGTTTAAAATAGTTCATCTTTTTTACCTTATTGTTCCAATGTAAAACAGAAGCTTATTTCCAAAACAGACATGTTATATGTGATCGAATACATTTAGTTATCATATCATTCCTTTAATGCTTAGAATATTGTGTCATTATGTTGCTTCTGCACATACTATACCAGCTGTATATTCAAATGATCCAGAAAATTAAATCAATATTTTTTTATTTGCATAGTGCTCTTAACAGTGGACATTGTCCCAAAGCTGCTTTGCAGAAATATATAATTATTCAATGTATAAATACAGAAAATTATATAAATAGAATTCAATATATACATTTTAACTTTACTAAGGAAAAATTGCATTATTCAGTCAGTCATCTTCTATACCGCTTTATCCTATATTCAGGGTCACGGGGACCTGGAGCCTATCCCAGGAGGCTTAGGGCACGAGGCAGGGTA
>JAQQZS010000019.1:13095170-13114332 GCA_030068045.1 Platyallabes tihoni | reverse complement strand
CCATCTTCACTTTTATTTCTTTGTTTTTGTTGTGACTGGCAGCGGAATTGCACGCAACATACATGGATTTTTTATTTTATTATTTTTTTTAATGACCCGCCCCAATCCGCCCCGCAAATAAAGTGACAATTTCATTACCCGCCCCAACCCGACCCGCGAGTTACCCGTGGGGTCCGCGGGTTACCAGACGACCTGCGCATCACTATTCCATACCAATGCAGGAAAATCATGTTATTATAGACTTCACTTGATGGACTAGGGCACTGCAATGCTGGAAAAGGTGTGTTTAATTCACATCCATTGTATTAAAATCTTAATTCTACATTGTTCTGTAAAACTTTGTATTTACAGGTTTTTGGCATCCAAAAGTCTTTTCTTCATATTAAATGAAATTAAATAATGTAGATTAAATTAAAGAGACACAAACAAATGCTTTCTTGTGACAGGCTGCACAATGCCTAAAGATTGAATTTAAAAATCTCAGCAGCAACCTCATTTCCCCTCCCATCTGTTGCAACTATTCGCTGGCCTCATTATCTGTCATCATCTGCACGTGTTTCTCACTGGTTCTTGTCTTAAGTTAGATGGCTTTTTATGCTCAAATGATTCACAGGTCACTGTGTGGCTTAACAAAGTGAAACTTGTCAGGTACAGGGAAAGAACTAAAAGGGCGAGTAAAAAATGTGCCAGAAATTCGAGCCAAAAAAAGTCCTTCAGGAAGCCCGGAGAACTCTTCCTCAAGACTCTTTGGATCAAAATATGAAGAAATGCTGGGTGTTTTAGGACCTAAGGTTTTAAAACCTACCCCTACCTTTTTGGCCATTTTTTAAAGTGAATACTTGCCTTTCTTATGCAATGCAGCTTCTTTGTGCCTCACCTCTAAAGACCCTGCTAAATGATGTCAGCTTATTTAACTTTCCTAAAGCGAACTAATTGCCAAACCTAAGACAGATGAGCCGCAGTGCGCAGCTTCAATTTCTTCAAGAGCCAGACAGTTTTAATAATTCCTGCTAATGAAACAAATAAACTTTGCCCGGGGGAACACAGTCCAAATTTGTTGTAACATTCAAAATTACATTTTAAAATGTTATTAACTTTATTTATCCCCAAGCAAGCAACTGAACCTTATGCCAACTTGAAGCAAAACTGGTGTATTATAAAATAATAGTAATAAAAGGCTAACGTTAGGTGCATGCAATCAAACTAACAGATTAACGGTACAATAACATATGACCATTTGTCATGTCATGTTTAATATTTAAAAAAAAACATAGATAATGTACTCTCACCTGGACATGTATCTCTCGCTCTATCCGAGTTAGGTTGACATTATGTGGCTGTCCATTGGCTAAATTGTGTTGGTCAAGGTCAATGGTGAAGGGCTCATGCAGACCTCTGAGGTTATAACGCAGCTGCAAGGTACCTGAAGTAGAAACAAGTGTGTTATAAGTGTAAGTGTAGATCATTGTAAAAGACAGTAAAATAATAATAAAAAGCAAATACTATTATTAGTTTGATAAACATTTTTGCATAATATGGAAAAGTAATTTCTATGAATTCCATGAAATATCAAGATAACAATATCCTTCCAGGTTTTAATAAGATGGTGGACGATTCTCAACCGAAAACCAGCCATTTTAATGCTTTCTTTGCTTGACACCCGCCAATAATTTAGATTGAAATGTGACTCTTTTTTTCCCAGGTAGTTTTTGTAACTGAAATATTGAGCTAAAATAATACCAAAGCTGGTCATTAGCAGTTATAATTAAAAAGTTATGAATTTGAAATTCTTCTATCTAAAAGTACAAAATATATAATCTAGGCAAATTATAATCTGAAAGTAAGATATGTACTGGACATAGCTGCACACCACCAATACCAACAGTCTTAAAATAGAGACTAGTTATATAGAAAATTGTGTGGTTGTAATTGAATTTTATTTGTATTTAATAGTAATTGAAATCTAAAATACTCACAACACAGTACATTTACTGTAAGTGTTTGAGAAACAAAACATACATTACTCATCTGAGCCTGTTCGAAAAATATAAACATAGAGGGAGTCCAGTTTTTAAATTTCCCTGTCGAAAAATGCCTAGGTAACTTAATTCCAACTGCCAAATTATCACAAGGTGTCTTGGAGCATTACTGTATATTTGAAATAAACTTTAGCTTCAAATTCCATATCTTCATAGTGACACTTAACTACTTCTCAGTGACATGTTCACTATTTATTTTGGCAAGTTTTTTTCTCTTGTTCTCATGTGTGCAGAGTTTGGAGTAACTCAATTAACAAATCAATTGTACTATAAATTTTAATTAACCAACTTAAATGTAAAAATCACCCAGGTTATTTAAGCTAGACGGAATTCACGGAAATGTGTTATGTGGTGCGGTATGGAGAGCCGCACCACGAGAAGTTATAATGTTTATAAGAGCCCTAATGCAGGGTTTTTGAGGGGGTCAATGGAATAGGAAGTTGTGAGAGTGCTTATGACAGGCACAGGAAGACCTTCCCAACTGGAGAGGGCGTGGGATTATTAATTATGGAACTCAAAAGGAAACAATAGAAAACTGAAAACAAAAATAAATAGAGCTTTGTCGTCTATGCGAGAACGGACGGGGCTCTGAAAACTACAAATAAAAAACCATATCCTCTCGGGGCATTCGTCCTTACCGAGGATTTATACGAGAGAGAGTTTTGTGTTTTAACACAATTAACGCAAACCGAGAGCGCACGCCTAACTAATGCATACCTTTACACCTCAATTTACCATGGGTATGGTGTTTGTATGAGTGAGAAGCTGTCTTGTTTTTGTGCCGAACACATCTTTTAAACTCATGCCAAAATTTTTTCCCTTGGTCTAATCAGAACATAACATGTTTTTCCGTATTATTCAGGGTGATTTAAATAGGATTGCATGACATTACCACAGATCCTTCATTGTTGAAAAGTTTTCTTCTTGTCCTTTTTTTGTCCAATTTTGGTGGGCTTTCCTGTTCATGGTAATCTCATTTTCAAATTTTGATTTTATTAAGTTGTTATTGATAGTCAGTAGCAGGTGTTCCAAGACACACTACTGTTTAAAAAATGATTTTGTACACCTCTCCTAAATGATACCATTCAGCAGTGATATTACATACATGCCGCATCAATAAAATGTTAAATAAACAGATGATCAGTGGTGGCTGATGGAAAATTATGTAGGTGGGGCTGTGCCACATTGACTTGCTTAAAAAAAGAAAAAATATCAATTGCAGATAAAATCAGTTGGATTTATTTCAGATTATTGCTCTTGAGTCAAAATTAAATAAAAAAACAAACAAACAAACAAACAACCAATGCCAGTAGCAAGGCAGCAAGGATGCTACACACTATTTAGATTTTTTGGTTAAAATGCAAGTATGCAGATCATGGCACACTAACTAGTGCATTCAAGTCATATATTTTTTCATTGGAGCATGCAACAGCGTCGTAATAAACATCTTCACAAAACTTAACGCAATCTATTATTTTGGATAAAATGAGCCAGATTATATCAACCTCTTCTTTGTGCTTCCTCACTGCAGTCCTGTGACTGTGATCCAGCTGTGTAGCGATGTTCAATCTTCATTCCGCAAGCCTGACAGCGTTTTCAATATCTGCCCTGGTGTTCTCATGATTCCATATTTTCTCTGGCAGGTGCTTCATATCCTTCACTCCAGTAACTATTCATGCCCAATCTTTTCTCTTAAAAACATGATCAAGTTCATTTAAAATGATATAATGTGAGCCATGTTGATCATGAACCCTTCTACAGTAGATTGCTACTCCGGAGAGTTGTAGCACATATGTACGATGAGGATGCATGTAAGTGTGAGCCCTTCCAGAACCCATACAGAATGCACTGAATTGCAAAGTTTGAGAAAAAAAAAAAAAAAAGAAGAAACTTCTATGACAGTCTGTCATTTATGAGAACTATCTGCATGATTTTCAACCAGATTAATATTGTACTCAAAGTGGCATACGCAGTTTAACAAGAAACAAGTCTTGATGCTAATTGGACTGTATCCATAGAGGCAGGTAGGAGTAACTGCTGAGAACAGTGACAGCTAACGTGGTTAAAAATTCACATTAAAAAATTCTCTCTTTAACCTTTGGTGGTGCGTCATGTGATCTCCCTTAGGAACAAACCCCCCATCTCCCCATGCCGGTCATCTTTATACAGTATAGGGTTAATCAGGTTCACTTGATGACAAGAGTGACTTATTGTATAATTATTTTCTACCATGAGAACACTTATGCAAAGGGGTTGTTTTGTCCCTCTTATAACATTATTTGTTTTACGCTTGAAATCTTTTACTTTTTTCATTTTTGTAACAACACAAAACCCTTCTCCGGGAGTCTCTCAGTAACGTGAACTCACCGCAGCAATAATGAACAAATAAAACAAATGCGTTTCTACCTTTATTTTGCACATGTTGTGATTCTGGTAATTATTCTATAAATAACTACATGAAATCTTTTTACTTCCCTGTGCATGCAGATGAATGCATATTATTTGATCTTCTTACAGTACAACAGGTTTATAATGCACAGCAGAATTTGAATTTATCTTTTAAATAATGTTCTGTCAGCTTCCCTAATGGAATGTGCGAGTTCCTTGAGACTGAATGTACAATTGCGTAAAAAAAGACACACAGTTTAAACACCCCTCAGAGCAAATAATTAATGAACCAGAGCCCGCTGAAGCATGTGTTTGTTCGAGTCAATATGAGTGAGTAAGCAAGTGTGACAGACAAATGGAGAGAGACCGCAAGAGACTGTGATCTAAATTTCCATTAAACATTCCTTGACTGTGCTGGCTGAATTGAGATGCTCTTTAGAGCAGCACATCAGTTTCCTGACTAAATGAATAAATACATTCTTCTGAGACACTCGGAGTGAAGTCGTTAGACTGATGCATTCAGTTACTTGCTGTTCGTCGAGACGTAAGCACAGACAGATTGACAGTTTACAGTTTACACAGCTCTAAGTCTGCCTCTTGGAATAAGTCTTGTGTTTGGATAGGATTGTTCAGTAGTGTCGTACCATTGTGCTGTAGTACCACTGCCATGTAGTCATGCCTCCTCGAGCTGACGTACAGGAGGATGCTGGGAGTGCTGGATGTGCTGAAACTGAAGGTCACGACTTCTTGGGTCAGGTTCGTCCCTGTCTGCTGCAATCGGCTCAAATCCTTCCCGTCCATGCCGGATGTAGCAGACATCAACTCAGGCATCAGGTTATAGCGGACCAGAGTTCCTGCCTCGAAGAAAGCGCCCACATCTGCACAAAAACATGCATACATATTTTATAGATATACTGTAAGTTAATGACTGGATGGCTGTGAGTTGGCAAAATTTAAGTTACAAATGCCAGCGAACACTTCTTTAACTGCCTCAAAATTTTAATTATTATCAATTTACTCAATTGTTTTTACATGAGATGTCCAAAAGTGAGCTCAAATATTTGCATTTAATGTTGTCAGTTTGATAAAAGGTTTAATTTGTTCAAGTTTCCTCTCTCAAACACATTGTCTTTCCTCCACCAGGGGGCAGTAAGTGCATTTCAGGTTTCCTCAACACATCCAATCCAGCTTCTCTCCAAGCTTCATCAGCCACAGCACTTACCCCACAGGTGAACTGAGTAACATTGATTATCAGGTTTATATCAGTAAACTGGTGACAGGATCATGGGATAATTATATGCCTATGCGTACCAAAGACCAGCCCATCTGGCCTGATCCAACGAAAACCCAATGTAGCATAAATTGGTATGATGGAAGGAATCAGAACACCCAGTGCAAGAGTTCAAGGTTGTTGATCTGGCCTCCAAATTCCCCAGATCCCAATCCAATTGAGCACCCATGGAATGTGCTGGATAAACTAATCTGACGCATGGATGCCCGACCCTACAAGCCACAGCACACGATGGATCTGCCACTAACATCCTGGTGCCAGACGGCTTTCAAAAGATGCCAGCTTGTTATGATACTGAGAAACCACAAAACCCTGAACATTTCTCCTGTCAAAGTACAGAAAATTGGACCCTTGGACCACTGACATAGAAATTACATAATAAATATCTCCAATAAACTTCACCTAATAAATAATTATGCAATAAAAAAATCTATTTTTACGGAACTCCTTGTGAATTAGCTGTTACTGTTGTAGTGAAAATATTACAAATAATAAAATAGAATGATATTCTTTAATATAATGAAGTGCTTTAATATAAACCTATGTTGTATAGGTTTCAATTGCTGACACTATTTTCAGAGCTGCCTTTACAGAAAATTAATCAACTCCTACTGACCATTCAGATTTAAGAATTTAACAATGCTATGGCTATCACATTTAATGGTCTCAT
Source organism: Platyallabes tihoni (assembly GCA_030068045.1). Taxonomy (NCBI): domain Eukaryota; kingdom Metazoa; phylum Chordata; class Actinopteri; order Siluriformes; family Clariidae; genus Platyallabes; species Platyallabes tihoni. The sequence goes on along the minus strand of JAQQZS010000019.1, from coordinate 13,107,944 downwards.
GCAAATGAGTAATTGTAGTGTCAATAAGATAACAATGAGCCACGTCGTAGTAGCGATCAGCAGAGCTGTGCAACAAGCTGGGGGAGGGTATCTTCTTATATGAGGTCACAGTAGGGGAAAATCGAATTGTGTTGCTTATGCCTCTGCCAATACAAAATTTTTTGGTAAATGGTACATGCATCTCTAAATATCTCGTTTCTGAATATCTAAAAATGACTCAAAAATAAATGTTGAAAAATATGTCCCTCTTAATATCCCCTGTTAGATCGTGATTTCTAATGTGCTTATATTATGTGCCCAGTTGTGATGTGAATTTCTGAGAAGCAATAAAGATTTTTCATTCGTGCCCTATCAAGAAGCAGTAAACACTGCACTGTCTTATTGACTGTTCCAAATGATAATGAGAGACAATTTGGCCCATGTGGATTGGTTTATAACCTTAATAAACAAACGTACATGTGAATGTCATGGAGGGCGCAATAAAAGGCGATGCAAGGCAGGAACTGGTGCAGGTGAGCTGGAACCGAGAGAGCCGTGGGAAATCTAGAACAGTAATGTGGTAAATTTGCACAAGGGAGACACCTCCAGATAAACATTTGTGACTTTGTGAAACCTACACTCGCTGTCTCTTACGTGCTAAAAGGACATGAGAGCAAGAGATATTTTTGTTGAATTATAATTGATTTGTGCAGAGAATCAGACCTCATAGCAGAGTCGCCCAAATAGGAGCAGAAGTCATTAGGAAGGAAATAAACAATTACCGACACTCACAAAGAAATATTTACACGACTCTTGAGGCTGTAAAATGCATTATGAATGTGTTGTAAAAATACAGTACATTTAGAGACCTCAGCAGGCATAAATTAAATTTAGCCAGGTCTTTGGACCGTGGGAGGAAACCGGAGTACCTGGAGGAAACCCACCAAGCATGGGGAGAACATGCAAGCTCCATGCACACAGTGATGGGAATTGAGCCTGGTCGGGAAACGAACCCAGACCCTGGAAGTGCAAGGCGACAGTGCTAACCACTACAACACCGTGCCGCCCTTCGTTTATTCATTTTGGGGAAATAAAACAAAACAAAATATGCTAAAGTTTTTTTTTTTGAGAGACCTACTGTATGAGAAAAAACAATATGCTAAAAAGCAACAGCGGCCAACTACCATTGCTTTCTGTATGTACCAAATTAGAGAAGGACCCAAAAGATGTTTAGCACTGGATCACTGGCTAAAATTTAAGTTGGCAAAGGTTCAGTGTTTAACAGTCCATAGTCAAATGTTATAACTGCATTCAATTAACTTACAGAAGAAAAACAGTAAATGCAGGTTAGTTAACCTCCCCACTGTGTGAAAACAAATATTTTGTGCTGCATTAAATAAATGCAGGTGGATTGAGTCCCCAGCAGTTTAGGACCTCTAGTAATCATACTGAAAAAGCGGTGGTAAGGCTGAAAGAATCCATTACTGGTTCTACTCCTGATGCTGGACAGCTCGGGCAAAAATCGAAAAGTGCATTTTCGACTGCAATTACAATCTGTTGATGAGTGATGCTGACAGGACAACAGCACAGAGCTGGAATAGAGAACTGGAATAAAGGGAACGTACATGGCATTTGATAAAAAGCACTGTCACATCGTTTGTTTGGCTGTGCTACTTTAAAAAGTATTAATAACTGAACATACTGTCAGAAATATGTGGGTTGTATTGAAAGTAATGCAAAAGTAGTCATAACTTTTTTAACTTAACTGACATAGGTCGTTCAAACTCTGTCTATTTATTAAATTTTCTTCCAGAAGGCTACTGAGTGTAGGGAGGATACCACTGACAAAAACAATGTGCACAGATGGATGAAGAAGTTTAAAAAAAGGTGGAACCAGCATTAAAGGCTAACCACACAGCGGGAGACCAACTGTGACAAGTGACACAAAAGTCAGTCAGAACTTTTTTAAGAGGATTCGAGAGTTGGGTTCAGTGATGGCACAAATGCATGACTTGTGATGGTAGTACCTTTGTACTGTATAGAGGGAAAGTTACTCTACTAATTTCAATGACCTATAGGTGAATTAATAATAATAATAAAAAAAAAAACGCTCACTTTTGCTCAGATTTGGTATAGTCGTTGTATATTTACACCACAGTGGTGTTGAATTTCTCAAATTTTGTTGCTGTTGATTAATTTTCTATAATACAACCCAACAATGATGATATAATATGCTTCTAATCAGATTATCATATCAGCCACAGCTAAGTACCTAAGCAGGTACATGGATACTCCATATCAGGCATCACTAAATGGCAGGCGCGCGATCCGGATCCAGGCCAAATGACAGTTTTATCCGGACCCTGATGCTTTTCTGATAAATGTGAACAATTAATGTACTAGTAATCTAGCGTTTTTTCCCTCGAGGTAGGTGAGGCCATACGTGTCACTGAACAGATCCAATCAACACAATAGTTTACCATGTATGGACTGAGTGTGCAGAAGATACAGAAACGATAGCGCGACACAGCATTGCTTAATCCAAGAAAAGAATATAGACCTTCAAAGATGAATAGACAGATCGATATGTTTATTCTTTCTGTGGGAAGTTTAAAACAACTTTGTCTCGTATGTTCTGAAACTGTGTCGATAATAAAATGCAGTCATGTGAAGCACAACTATGAGATAAAATATGGGTCGGTAGAGCAAACATGTCCGCAGTGGTCTGAGGTGAAGTCATGTAAAATGCCTGAACTGAGAGCCTGGTGTGTCAGAGCAAGCAGAGTCCTTTCCCATTCATTTACTGTCCAGTGGCATGCAAATGAAAATTCACTAGAGATTGATTAAAGATTGTTGTTTCTATTCTGTACAATGTTCAACGTAGTGAAACATGACACATTAAATATTAGTGAAATGTTATGGAAATTGCAAATTTACAATTTGGACCTTGGCTCGGGCCTGACCTTATACAGTATATAATCAAAATACAATAAAAAGACTAATGTAATGGGTGCAGTGGTAAAGCGCTCGCCCTATTATCCGGGGTCGGTGGTTCAATCCTCGGTTGATGCTGTAGCCTCTCGCAGCCAAGGGCCTAAAGCGAGCAAATTGGCCGAGCTCTCTCAGCGGGGTGGGATGGGAGGCACTTAGTGGTCTCACATTAATTACGGCTCTACAGCAAATCAGGGGCGTCTGTGAGCGCATGCAAGCGGAAGTCCTCTGAGTGTGTTACGCCGGCCCCAACGCAGCCTTAATGTAGAGCCACCTAGTGATGGGGAGAAAATGGGGGAAAATCCTAGAAAAATAAGTAAAAAAAAATTTCCTTGTTTTAAAAGAGGATAATCATCAATATGGTGAACCATATGGATCACTAAGCAGGCCTCCTGGGCACAGGAACAAGAGCCCAAGTCAGGGGGGCCCAAATCCTCTGGGGACAGAACAGGCCATAATTCTCCATGAACAAAAATATCTCACATTTCAGAAATCATCACCATCAAAGTGAGCGTTTATCACTTTAGTCTTCTAAAGTGTGGGCGCAGAATCCTCTGCTACCTATGGCGTTCAATATTGACCCTGCAACTCTGGGCACAGAGAAAAATGCACAAAACAACAACTATATTAGAAGCCTGAAGGTCTCTGAAGAGGCCAGAGAGAAATACACGAGGACCCTGTTTCAAAACAAAAAACAAAAAATACAAGTAGCAGTTACCAAAATGTTTTTGTGAGGAAGTTTAAAGCCAAATTAAAGCTTTTTAAATTTATTATTTCTTTTCTTATAATTATGTCCTTATCAGACAGCAAAGAACTGCACAATGAATGTGTTTTAGACGTGAGAGACAGGCGTTGCTTTTTATAGCACAAAGGTGTGCACATTTTGTACAGTAATGATTATTGTACTATTGTGAAAATTCCGTAGACAAGTAGATACTGCAGGCTCATTTTGTAAATGTCCGTAGGGCCAAAGGAAATGGGGCTGCAAGTACGTTTTTCATTGATAGACCTCGATAGACACATGCTATTTGATGAATGTACTTGACAATGGGGAGTAAATGGGGAACATTTGGGCCTTTTGTGGGTTCATGTCCATTGTCTCATATTTCTATCTGAGCTTACTGAAAGGAGATATTTAACATTCATGGTGTAAGTGCTTTGTAATTTTTCTGTGATGATAAAGTCTTCAGGACAGGGAAGATTACACTTTCCAGTTTCTTGGTAACAACACAAGCTGTGCTTTTTTTGTGATAATGAATTCAAGAGAGAGAGAGAGAGAGAGAGAGAGAGAGAGAGAGAGAGAGAGAGAGAGAAATGAGTTTCTCCAAACAACTGTTTATAGGTAAAATATGATAAGAGTAACTAACTTGTTTACACAACATTAAATATGAAAAGATACAATTTTTCTTCAATTATTAAAAATACATTAAAAATACAGAAAATAATATAAGAATAAAAAAAATGCATGGCTGTTGAAAAATAATTGTATTCTGCATGGTATCACACCTCCATTATGTTTCATTACTTGGTAACATTATTTAAAAAAAAACAACTAAAGCATAAATTTAAGAATTTACAGTATAATAAATGCTACTGTATTCGGTGCAAAAACAAGATAAAAATTTTTAAATGCTTTATAGTTTCTGCCACGCTTGCAAAGTAGTAGGCAAGACTTTCAAATCTTCACTGTGTAATATGCATATATATATATATATATTACACAGTGAAGATTTGAAAAACTTGCCTACTACTTTATATGCCTACTACTATACTCTCTCTCTCTCTATATATATATATATATATATATATACCTCTCCTTTTCCCAGAAAAAATATACACAAAACCTAAACTTAAAGCTGCATGAAACCTTTGACCCTTCTTGCAAAATCAATCAATTGAAAATTATGTGATCTTTGCTCAAAACCAAACACTGCCTTCAGATGGCACAGAAAGCCAGCGAGTGCATAAACACTATGCAGCAGTCCTTACACCTACACGAATGTAACAAATGCAAAGCACTATCCTCTTGGCATAGCAATACAAAAAAAGAAACCTTTATTCAGGAATTTTGCATATATTGGTATGAATGTTTATTAAACATGAGCACCGATATATTTATTTACAGTATGAAATGTCAGTCAATTATTCATTCTGCTTCAGCACATCATGCCTCTGGGCTGGGTGAGGCCACAGAACTTTCTTGGAACGTTCTCTCTTGCTAGACAGCGTGGAAAGAATTATTCCGCATGCATTTGGAATCCAGCCTTGAAAAGAATCTACTCTTGGGTCATCACATGATACGTTTATGACTGGAGAAGATTTTCCCAGGAATAGATGTTTCAGTCATAGACCTTCCATCACCATGCTAAGAAAATTCCTTTTGATCTGGCTTAGGAAGGCTGTCTACTGTATAGTGGAAGGCAAAGATTTATGAAATGGTTGATATTGATAAATCACTCATATACTCCTGGAGTAGGATGAAGGCTCACACTGTAGCAGGGAATAGAGTAACTTACAGAGAATGTTCTTGCCTGCTGAGGGTCCCTCTGCTCATGTCCAAGCAAAACATCCAGCAGACCATCCAGAAATGTTAGCAGATGTTCTGAGCTGTATGGCTGTAATGTAACATGGTGATGAAGAACCGCACAGCTGCTTCACATACTGTACCACTGTGCTGGTCACCAGTCATGCTGCAACATCCTTCTTCACTGCACATGCACTTGAACTTGCTTTTTATCCTGTTTGATCCATTGGGGATCAAACTCACTGACTGATGCACGATTTTTACCTGTAGTGTGTTACAATAGTGTGGCAAGTTGTGTTTAACCATCGTGTGCCAACTGCAGAGAATCTGTTCAGAGTTTTGAAAAAGTCATAATGAGATTGAAGAACTAAGTTTATTTAGTTTATTCAATAAATGAGTTTTGCCAGAGTTTTGTACAGAGAATAAGGTGTAGCGTTTAAGCAATTTACAGAAAAAATGTAATACCAGGTATCTAAGTTGACCAGAAGGAGAAGAATAATATGCTCCATTTCTTTTTCCTTAATGACATAATTATTTACCCGCATTAGCTTACAGAATAAATAATGCTTTTGGCCGAGATTTCACCGCTGACAGTTACTGACTTTGCACAGTATTTTTTCCTCCATGTGTGTGTGTGTGTGTGTGTGTGTGTTTTTGGCGGGATGCCCATGGAACCAACAAACAAAGGCTCCACAGCGTGCACTCATTGTGTGCAGACCATCTGCCACCTGCCACTGAACCTTAGTGCAAAATGAGGAAAGTGTGTGTGCGCCAATTTCGAAACAGTGGTAGCTTCCCAATCATCAAAATCCAATACTACATAGATTAAATATGTTGTTTGTATAACTGAGGAAAAACGTAAAATTCTCGATACGGTGAAGTTTTTTTGTAAAGAGATTTTTAAAGTCTTAGGTCTTAAGTGTCTGAATTTTGTAAAAGGCAGTAAAAGGGAGAGAGAGAAAAAGGAGAGCCTCATAAATAACCTGTCTACAGCTGCCATAACCTTGAAAAAGTGATAACAGGAACTTACTCTTCTCCTGGATATTCAACAATATTAAAAAGTGATGACAATGTGATGTTCTTTACTTAATAGGAACTTTTCAAAGCTGGCAAATGTGACATTAAAACAATAAAATACTTCAGTATTTGCTATTATAGGAAGAAAGCTAGATAGATAACAGTAGACAGACTTTATAAGAGAGACATCATCTTGTCATTGATTGTTTTTCCATAACAGCATGCACCCATGGCTTATACTGTATTCCTCACAAAAAAGCAAAGCCTTTCATGATATACTATACATATACAGTTGAACTAAAACTAAAAGCTGACCTTTAGTACAGAAGGGTCCTTCATAAGCTGTACCGCTGCAGTCGCACGAGTAGCCGTTGTATTTCTCCACACACTTTCCTCCATTGCGGCAGAACATCCCAAAACTAGTGCAGTGACCCGAACATCCGGGTTTAACTCCGGGGGTGACCTTTGCTCTGTCCTCCAGGTCAAGCGTGACGCTGTTCATCTTTAGGGAACGGATACATCCGAGGAAGCCTCTCTGCCCTCCTGACGCACCTTGAAGGTTAACACAAAAGCAGATCAAGTCAAGTTTTAGCACAGCACTTCACAGAAATATTCACATATTAATTCATATAATGACTACTGAAGAAGGCGGCACTGTGGCGTTGTGGTTAGCACTGTCGCCTTGCACCAGGTCCTGGGTTCGATTCCCGCGTGTCTGTGTGTATGGAGTCGCTTGGTGGGTTTCCTCCGGGTTCTCCGGTTTCCTCCCACAGTCCAAAAACATGCAGATTAGACTAATGAGCGTTGCCAAATTGCCTGTAGGGTCACCATTAGTGAGGTTTTAAGATGAATGGAGATGGACTACAGTAAAAGGATTTAAGAGGACTGATGTTTAATTTAAAATACAAGTATAATTGTGAAAAATTAAAGTGCAAATTCTAGAAATGACAAAAAAATATACATAGGAGCTGAAACAACTGAAGTAGAATGGGGAAATAATTCAACATTATTACATTACTATAGAAATTAGATTCTAACAACAACTGTGTGTGTGTGTGTGTGTGTGTGTGTGTGTGTGTGTGTGTGTGTGGGAGGGGGGATACACTTTAATCCTACTCACTGTAATGTCTAAGCGGTTTTACATTACAGAAAACTGACCATTAATGTGGAAGATCCAGAGGCGTCTGGGGAGACATTATACATGACCGAGTAAGACTAACAGTAATTTTGAACCTCATAATTAAAATGATGACAGAGCTGTGAGGAAAGTTAAACGGCAAGCAAGAAAAGAAGCAGTTAAGGTTATTAGACTCTGTCACTTTTATCAGCGGTTGATTAGAAGCTGTGTGGCTCCCTTGGCAATCTTTTTTTTTTATTATTATTTTTTTTTTACACACACTGCAGACCAAAGCAAGACAATCCTTATCATATTATCATATTAAGTGTTCAACAGGTACTGGATTCAATTAGCAGCGACTTGCCAGTGGTTTAACAGTGCTGCGTATGGATACGAGTTTGTGTGCTCCTCTGCAGACTGCATAGCCATTTCCGTCTTTTAAATAAAACTACCGAACCCATGAAAGCAGTGCAGCATTATAATTAAGGGCTAGAGGCAGGAATATACTTGCTGTTAAACCATGCATTCATGTAGTCAACCGGCAATGTGGTGATTGTATTTGTTCACTGTACTGTACATGCCCCTATATTATGTGTGTTTCCGGAGGATTCCAGTAGGGAGCACACTGGAGAATTTAATCAGACAGTTGAGCATGAAGTAAACAAACATGAGGTGCGTTCCGATCGGCCTGAAGTATATATACTTCACAGGGTGTTCAGCCATGGCAAGTGCGATTCCAAACCGCAGGGAGTGAAAATGTTCAGGAACAGAAAGGGAACCGCGAATGGTGCATGGAACAACTGAACAACAAGTCTTCACTTTACTGGAAAAGGGAATGAAAAATTTCCCATAAAAAAAGGAGCTTGAAAAAGGATTTATATATTTATTATTATTATCAAGGACAACATCATATTAATAGGACACAATAATTAACATTTTAATTGGATCAAGAAACCCCTAGTATTATATAGAATAGTAATCTGTACAAAAATAAATACATCTCAAGTCAAGTTTCAGTCAAGTTGAACTGAAAGGGTTAAATCAACACTATGCATGAGTGTCCACCCCAATAATAATAATAATAATAATAATAATTGATTCATAGCTAAAATGGCAGATCAGATCGGTCCTGTTGTCATGAGGACCAAGATACTTCCTGTGAAGCTTTCAGGTGGTGCTTTAAGCAGGAACAAAAACATGTAGCATGTTATTAAAACATTTAACTTTTAACTCTGACATTAATTACAATAATATGAGAAGATTATGGCACAACCAAGACACTACGAAGATGGAGTGCTTGGATGAGAACGGAAATCAGTGGCTACAGTGCTTGAAGTGGTTTCAGAGCTCACCGTCTGATGTAGAAGCTCCTGTACAGACAGGAATAGTATCATCGGCTTTTTTTTTTGGAGAGTGGACAGAAGCAAGGCGCTTCTGAGAAAGACCATGTTAGGGAAAAAAAAAAAAGATTCTTTGATCTGATGAAACTATGAGCCATTTGGTTGAAAGCCAAAACATCAAGCAACTTTTCCAAACCAAATACAGTACAATGGAAATAAAAAGCAATTTACCATACAACTTAAGTGTGCTTTATGGTGCTAAACAAAAACAAGAATAATGAGATGGATTTGTATGTAGGAAGGACTGATTAGGCTAAACTACATTGGAGTTTTTGTTTTTAACATTAAAAAGAACTGTGGGATAACTTTCTTCTTTAATGAATTAGAAAATTTTATGCATTTAATAGTCTGCAGGCTCTCATCTAAACTGAGAAATTTTAATGATGTGAAATTTTACCAGGTGAATTAATTCTAAAAATACCCTCTAATGCAAAATCAGTTTGAACATTTTAATCTTTTCCAGATTTGCACTAATATACTTTTACAAAAAGTACTATATATGCGCATTATACACATTATATACACTTAAACCTTGGATTGCGAGCATAATTCATTCCAGAAGCGTGCTTGTATGTCAAAACACTTGTAGATCAAAGTGAATTTCCCCCATAAGAAATAATGGAAACTCTGGAGCAAAAATGTTTTCGTCTACAACCCAAAATTTTTCATATAAAAATAATTAATACTAAATCTAAAGTAAAAATAAAACAAATTAACCTGCACTTTACCTTTAAAAAGAATCCCAACAAAACAGTGTTTCTGTTATACCGCTTTATTCTGAATATAGGGTCATGGGGACCCTGGAGCCTGTCCCAGGAGACTTAGGGCACAAGGCGGGGTACACCCTGAACAGCGTTACTGATAAGTGAATAAAGAAACAAATTAACAAAAAAATTTTTTTCCAGATAGTTCCTTTATTGTTACTGATTGCAACCATACTCATTACTGGTCATTACTTGTCTCTGACAAAATATTTAGTAATTCCTGGACTTTGTAGACATTGAGGGCAAAGGTGCAAAAGTTTGAGCACCTACTGTACAACTCCACCCTGCATGGGTGATGGACCACATAATAACAGGGTTTATTACAGTCCAGAGAACCCCAAGATACAGATTTTCTTTTATGAAAATCATGCAAGAAATCACACACATATGGAGATGAAGGCAATAATTAAAACGCACACATAGAGAACAAAAAAACACAACTGAAGGAAAAATGATAAACCATTTCTTACTAAAAGAAATGAAACTGTTGGAAATGAAACATGAGTGTGAGAAGAACATAAGAGTAGGTCAGAGTGGTCAGAGTTTACACATAAACTATCCTTAAATCAGAATTTAAATCAATTCAAAATCATATAACGAAATGTTAATAAACACACACTAGATCTTACATTAAATCAGCAGAGTAAAAATGAATAGAGAATGAACCTGTTTCAATATGATGAATATGAAATGAGCTGATTTATCACTGAAAGACTAGTAAATGTAAATATCATTATTGGTCAGAAAACAAATCAGTAGGTGGAGGGGGTGGGGGGGGGATGGGTGATGTGATCTATCACCCACTGATGCTGTAATGCTGTAGATTGTACTGACTGGAAGAAAGGAGAGATTAAAGTATCTTCTGTGTTTTATTACAGAAAATAAAATAAAATGAAATAAAATAAAATAATTAATGAGGACATTGATATTCAGGTCATAAATTCCTCTGATCTGGAAAAAGAAACAATGCTTTCAGGAGCTCTGAGTTTTGCATAATGAGGCTGTGATACAGAATCTAATCAGAGTTGGTCTGATTAAAACTAGCCACGACTACACGTTACTCAGGAGTCGAGCGGTCATTTGGGTTTATATATTTAATTATGATCAATCCAACTGTAGACACTGTGCCCAGAACACTGCAGTATTTTTCTGACATGGGAGAGCAATTGCTCGGCAAACTTTTCGAACATGTCTGAGAGTCATTTGTTAAAGAGAATGTACAGGGAACAAAAAAACGAAGCAGGAGAAAGTAGGCGTTCTTTTTCAAGGATAATTACTTTGTAAGAGACTCGACTTATTCAAAGTTTCACACTATTAAAAGCACTTGGAGAGAAAAAAAACATTATGACATTTTTTTGTTACTTCGCTGTTGCAATTTTCAATGAAAATGGATTCTTCTTCTTCTTCTTTTTTTATTTTTAAATAATCCAATTTTCACCCACTTCGGTCACCCACTGTACCAGGCAGGGTGTAGACTAGCAAGTTCTAGACATGTGAAGCCAGCTTTAACTTTTTGTTTTCAACCATTGTCCACGCTACATCACGAGGAATGTACAGTATATACAATTGAGTGATATCATTAAGAATTTTTCACATTTGTAATGCTCCTTCAGAATACACTTCAGAATACCTCAATATTTCAAGGAACATGATGGAAAGTTATTGTTGGAATAGTGTGATCAAAGGCAAGAATATTATATCATTACATTCAATATAAACCCTCCAAACAGGGTATTTAAAACCTTTCTGTCAATCATGTTACAAACACAACTGCAAGGACTCTTCAGTGTGTGTGTGTGTGTGTGTGTGTGTGTGTGTGTGTGTGTCTTACCCACATACAGCTGGCTGTAAAGCTCCAGGCGTGTGTGTCCTTGTGCAGGTGCAGCTCGAACCTCTTTGTACTGCTGATCCAGTTGCAGCACAGCCTCTTTTACATTCCTCTCGGCTCTGACGCGGTGCCACTGGTCATCATTTAGTGGCGTTGGCGAGTGGATCTTCAGCTCGACCGGTCCATTTCCCACATCAAAGGAGAAGGAAACCACACTTGGTGCTGGAGAGTAATAAGAATACATAAATGTACCACTAACTGCTTATTTACATTCATCAATAATCAGTTTGATTATAGCAAGACAAGGCTAATTCTAGTTCAAGTTTAATCCTCAAGGCTTAACTCTGAATAAAGATGTGCATGAACGCTTGTGTCTGTATGCTTCAGGATATACAGTATGTACTGTAGGTGGTGGTGATGGTTTTTAGGCTGTTCCTGGTAAGGGGTCGCCAGAGTGGACCATCTGGTTCGCACATACAAGCTTGGCACAGATTTTATGCCGGATGCCCTTCCTGATGCAACCCGCCTTTTTTATTGAGGCTTGGGACCAGCACTGCTTCCAGTGGCTGGGGTTTGGGCACTGACTGGGAATCGAACCCAGGGATTCCGCGAAACATCTACCACAGAGCCGATGTAGTCTTTTTTATCATAATGACACACTCAAACAAACACACAGGTCATTTGGTCTGCCTTTCAAAATTAACCCAATCCCTCCAAAACTTATCACAAGCAAACAGGGACCTTATTATTGAGCAGATGTTTTTAAAACATGCAAAATCAGGAAAAGTCTGGCAGAGGTTTTTATTTACTCATGGACAAGGAAAAAAAATGCTGCACTTAAAAAAATTATAAAAGACATGTTCCGGTTACAAAAACCTGAAATCTAATTCATAATTTTTCTTTCTGCTATTACATAAAGAGCACAGGTAGGTAAAATTATGTTACGCTCAGCAGCGTGTTCCTTTCTCACAAATAACCTACAGTACACCTCATACAGGGGTTGGACAATGAAACTGAAACAATTTAGTGTTGGAGATTTCATGGCTAAATTTGACCAGCCACCAGTAAGAGTAAGAGTACTGGATCTGTAGCGACAACAGACCGCAAAGGATGATGGTCACGTCTGGGCTGATGGGAATTGTAGTTCCCGCTAC
>JAQQZS010000019.1:13023139-13035164 GCA_030068045.1 Platyallabes tihoni | reverse complement strand
TGCTATTTGGGTGGGAGTGAAGGTCGAGGGCCTCAACAGACTCGGGTGGCAGAGGCTGGCTCTGGGGACATGGACTGTCACTTCTCTGTGAGGGAAGGAGCTGGAGCTTGTCTGGAAAGTGGCGCGTTATCAGTTAGATCTGGTGGGGCTTACAGCCTTGGCTCTGAATCCCTACTCCTGGATAGGGTTTGGACTTTATCTGTTCTGTGCTTATTCGGCCTTCTTGGAGAATCTAAATGGAGTCCTTCACTGGGTCTCAGTAGGGGACTCCATAGTCCTGCTAGGGGAGTTCAATGCACATGTAGGCAATTTTCTGCTGTGGCAGGTGTTCTTACGGACATCTTCAACATCTCTCTGAGCAGCGCTGTCATTCCCATGTGCTTCAAAACCATCACTTCTTCACCTGTCTTCTGTGTCCTGTCTCAATGACTACCATCCTGTTGCACTTACACCCATCATCATGAAGTGCTTCGAGCAGCTCAACATATCACTGGACCAACTGCAGTTTGGGTATCGTCCCAACTGCTCAACGAACAACGCCATCTCCATCACACTCCATCTGGCCCTCACACACCTAGATAAGAAGGACATCTACAGTACGTTCAAATGCTGTTCACAGATTTCAGATTTTCAAGTTCAAGTTCAAGTTAGCATTCAGGTTAGCATTCAATACTATCATCCCCTACCACCTGATAGGGAAGCTGAGGCTGAACACCTTCCTCTGTACAGTATCATCCTCTGGACTTTCTGACCAGGAGGCCTCAGGAGAGGGAAATGGGGAACCAACCAGGCTGTGTATAGCAGGGATGGGACACTGTTGACCTCAAGTGAGGAGGTAATCAGGTGGTGGAAGGAGCTCTTTGAGGAATTCCTGAACCAAACTAATCCACCCTCTACTGCAGAGGCCACTGAGTCAAACAACTCCATGGTGGCAAAGCCCCAGGAATTGATGAGATCCGCCCGGGAATGCTGAAGGCTGTGGGTGTTGAGGGGCCTCTTCAACACTGCATGGAAGTCAGGGATGGTGCCTAAGGAGTTCCAGACTGGGGTGGTGGTTCCCCTCTTCAAAAAGGGGAACCAGAGGGTGTCTGTCAACTACAGGGGCATCACACTACTCAGCCTGCCTGGGAAAGTGTACTTTAAGGTGGTGGAAAGGAGCTTTTTACTTTTGCAGTAATCCGGGAAGTGGCTTAAGAATATGCCCATCCAGGCTACACGTGTTTTGTGGATTTGGAGAAGACACGTGCCCGAAAGTCTCCTGGGATAGGCTCCAGGCCCCCCGCGACCCTGATCAAGGATAAAGCGGTATAGAAGATGAATGAATGAATGAACATGATCAGATCACAGATGATTTTCTTTGGGAGATACTGTGGAAGAATGGGGTGAAGGGATCACTTCTCATGGCCATCCAATCCCTTGATGCCCAAATCGAGAGCTGTGTGCGGGTTCACTTAAGTAAGATGGACTTATTTATGGTGGGTGTTGTCCTCCACCAGGGCTGTGCTCTGTTGCCAATCCTGTTTGTGGATTTCATGGACAGGATATCAAGGTGCAGCCATGGAGGAGATGGTATCCACTTTGTAGGCTAACCAGGACACGACTGTGGATACAAGCGGTTGAAATGGGTTTTCTCAGGAGGGTAGTTGGCTTTTCTATTAGAGGATAGGATGAGAAGCTCAGTCATCCATTAGATACCGCTGATCCTTCGAGTGGAAAGGAGTGAGTTGAGGTGGTTCGGGCACCTAGTAAGGATGTCACCAGAAAACTCCCTAGGGAGGTGTTCGTGGCACATTCAGCTGGGAGGAGGCCACAGATCAGACTGAGGACTAGGTTGAGAGATTATTTCCCCACTGGCCTGGAAACACCTCAAGATCCCCCAGTCAGAGTTGGCTGAGGTGTCTGGATAAAGGGTAATTTTGGGTTCCCTGCTGGAACTGCTACCCCGATTTCGGAGGATCAAATGCAAATGGATGGATGAATAATTCTTTCAGAATGATGAATTAATGGCTATTAACAAATAACGAAAAAATAAAGTATATGTATTAACACATTCTGAGTCTTATAAAAATATTTAATATGGTAAAAGTATAGACATCTTGGTAACTAAGTCTGTTCATTAATACCATATCTTGCAATATTAAAACACTAAAACAAACAATTTACAATAAAAACTATTTACATGATCACATACTTTATATACTGTTAATATCAGCCAACATGGCTTAACACTTGATTTGTTACAAAATAATTTGATTATATTGATACACTGTTATAGAAATGTATTAATATATGCCATGGTAAGTACTGTGGAATATAAAAGTGGAATAAAAGTAGTTGTTAAGGTCTAATTTTAAATTGTGTATACATGTGCTTTTAAACTTTAAAAATGGGATTAGCTTAAATTATTTTCAAATACACATACATAGCATAAACATTCTCTATTATTACTGCATATCATTCTTGCCCAGAACGAATAAACATGGCATTAATATTTAATTATTATCATTACTAATGACTATTCATATGTGACTGAGCTAGGTGTTAATACATACACCTCATTATTTCCTTAATGTGCTAGGGATTAGAGCATGCATTTTTATCATCTCTATTAAAGCAGGAATTACTGTTAGCATTAATTCATGCCTAAACTCATTACCATTTCCAATAAAAAATACATACCAAGATAAACCATATACCATACTGTATGAACTGTGATTTGAGGATAAATGTGACAGAAATAAATTGAGGTGAACTCATACAGGTGTAATCTTTCAGAAGGTTAAATTAAAAGGATTGCTCGGTGGGAGTTTGTTTTTCAGAGTCAGTTCATTGCTTCATAGGGAGACGTGGGCTTAAGTACGCAATAATTTCACACTTGCCCTGCTGTTTGATCCTTTACATACACAGATGGCATTCCTGTCAGTGACGTCAATAGTGAAAGACAAGACAGTTTTTCTATTAGCTATGAATTCAAGGTGCAAACGCCTACATGTTTTCTTTCCAAAAATAAAAAAAAGCTTTTTTAACTAAAATAAATTGGATTTAAACTAAAAGGTTATGAGTGCCATATCGACTTAAAAAAACATCCATGACCTTCAGGCGCTCCTAAAACTTACTAAAATACACCTGTTACACATAACCTTCACGTATTTCGATTTTAGACAGCTATAAAATTCTTATACCCTAGTCGTGTCTTAACTTTTCTTTGTAGAATTTTCAAGGGTAATAGAAGAATAATTAACAGATAATAAGAACCTAAGAACCCTGATGTTCACTATTCAGGGAAATTATGATATTATTTCCAGTTGACCAATAAGTTTGCATTTTGCAATTTTTAATTCCCAACTTATGGTAGGCAAACTTTGGTTGTTAAAAAGGTTGTTAACAGTAAATGCCTAACTGGCAGGTAAAATAGAATGAAAAATGTTTATTTTCATTGAGGTACAAAAATGTAGCTAATAAGATAAAATCATAAACCTGTGAGACCTGATGATTTCCAGACCTCATACAACCACATTGTTGTTTAAACTCAAGAGACTTATAGATGAAGGTCTGTTTTCTATAGAACACTATGTCTGATAAAATTGGTTTTGTACTTGAGACAAAAACCATTTTCCTTGAAACACATCACTCTCAAATTACTTTTGATATCTTAAGAGATATTCACTTCAGGATGATAGCTGATGCACTTTCTTGAAACTATATCATTATAAATCAAATTAAACACTGTTTGTGTGTCAAAAAATATTACAGCATAATAAGCAGTCTGAAATTGTGTTCACAGACCAACAGTAACTTGAACAGACCTTCACAAAATGATACTGGAAATGTGATATTTATTTCTAGTGCAACAAATGCACAGTTATGTTGCACTATACATTCTGATTGAGAAAAAAAAAATATTTACATCAACGCTAAAATATCAATCTTTACTTTTATTTGGCTTCACAGACTGAAAAGACAGTCAGTAGAGGAAGGCTGTAAGAAATACCACATACTGTAAGAGAACAAGTTAATGCCTCTTGTGCTAATGCCTCTTAAGCACACCAGCAAGGCGATTTAAATGAGATCAATGAAAGTTTATAATATATGACATGACATCTGGGAACCACAAATAGTTCTGTGTAAAATAAAAGGAATTCCTGCAAAAGAAGAGCAACAGGTACTTCTGCTGAAGTACAGAAGTACCCTTCTGGCACAAAAGAAGTAAAAGTACTACTGCAGCAGTTTTCACTCTGGCATAGGTTAAATTCCCTAACTTAAAGAAAGTTCTAACTGTCACATACACTTTATAGCCAAAGGTTTGTGGATGCCTCACTATCATACCCTTATAATCCCCATTCCTGATATAGTATTCCCCCTGCTGTTACAATAGCCTCTACTCTTCAAGGAAGGCTTTACACTAGATTTTGGGGTGTGACTATGGAGGGTTGTCCATTCGGTCACAATAATATGAGTGGAATATTTCCTGTTTACTTCCCAAACCATTTGTTATCATCTTTCTTAGATATACTGTCTGTCCAAAGCAAGTCATGTATGTCAAACACTCCGTGAGTAAACCCCCCCCCTTTAAAATAATCACACTTTGTTGCTTTGCAGCCTGAAATGAAGACAGACACAATTTTTGTTTTATCCAGTTGTATTTACACAGTGCAACTTTTAACAAGTGAAATATATAACGCCAACATGTCAGAAAAATAAACAAAAACAGAATCACTAATTTGGAAAAGAATAACCCCTTCCTAACCATGACTTGCAAACTCAATCAGGTGAAGCTAATGGCTAATAAGCTTCTAAATGGCACGCAAAGCCATTTGACTTTCAACTGTGATCAGTTATGGTCATTTTGATTAGCTCAGCATGAAACATGGAGCATTTCAGTCCCTGGTAGTGCAGCTGAGACATTCAACTATTCGTGGTAAGGCATAAATGTGCGCACAGACCAAAGACAGGAGATAGATACAAAAAAATTCAAAGGCCTTATCACTACCTAAAAGTACAGTGAAGTCTTTTATTAGGAAGCATTAGACATTTGGTACAACACAGACCCTCCCTGGATCAAGACGTCGCTCCCAACTGGATGAAAGTGCCAGGAGGAAAATGGTCAGTAAGGCTAAAAAAAGGCCTACAGCAACTCTGAAGCAGTTGCAGGAATTTACAACAAAGAGGGGTCATTATATGCATGTCGAAATAATATGGGAGGGTTGTAAAAAAAAAAAAAAAAAGCCACTCTTTAAGAATGGCCAGATGAGATGATGGTCAAATGAGACTAAAATTAAATTATTTGGCCACTACCCCCAAACAGTATGTCTGGCAGAAATCCAATACAGCTCACCACCCAAATACCACCAGTTGTACAGTAAAGCATGGAAGTGGTAAAATTCTGTTATGAAATGTTTCTCTGCAGCTGGGACTCTAGGAGGAAAGTTGCAGATGGAAAGAAGGTTTACCTTCCAACATGACAATTACCCAAAACACACAGCAAAACTGACCACAGAGTGGTTAAAGGAGAAAAAAATAAATGTGCATTAAAAAATAATAATAAAAAATATAAAAATAAATCTGCATGGCCTAGTCAGAGCCCAGACTTAAACCCCATTGAAAATCTGTGGAATGACTGCAGTCCACAATCAATCACCATCAAATTTAACTTAAGACTGGGCAAATAAGTCTACTGTACTGTAGCTGTGCAAAGCTTTATGTATATGCCATTGAGAACGTGATTACCTTCACCTGATTAAGTGTACAAGTCATTTTAAGGGGCGGGTGATCATTTTCCAATTAGTGATTCTGTTTTTTTCCCTGACATGATGGTGCGATATCTTTCACATGGATATTAAACATCGTACAGAGTAAAAACAGTTGGATGAAACAAAAATGTGTCTGTCTTCATTTCAGGTCGAAAAACAAACGGGGTGATTCTTTTTTATACCACTGTGGGTATACTGTATGTATCCCTTCCACACATGAAACATAAGAACCAAGTGGTCAGAATAAAAATATGGCTGGAGATCACTTAAACACTTGAAGTTCCATGGTAAAAAAAGCAGCTGTAAAAAACATGGCTACGTTTAATAGTGAAAGTAAGAGCATTTCCATACACACACGGTGTGATGAGGACTCACAGGATTGGGGATAAACAGCTGTGTGGCCATAAGAAAAGCACTTGTTAGTGAGACTAATCAGAAAAACGCTTTAATTTGCCAGGGCTCATAAAGACTGGTCTTTGGAGTGCAATAGGCATATGATCTGATGAGTTCAGATTGACACTATCAGACCGATAGGTTCATTAGGGTAAGAAGGAAAGTGCAGGAAGCGATGCATAGTGCATAGTGATCTTATTTTGTATAGACATGTGTCCACTGGTCAAGCCCCTGGAAGCAGCATTGTGACCTTGGGTTCCTTAAGTTGGTCAGGTCTAGGATCAGCAACATTATGTGGCAATAAAATTAAGTCAGTTGATGGACTGAATGTACTGAATGACCATCAATGGAGTTTTTTCTGACACATACACAGTATACTGGCACATACAGTACAAGTGTGTGTGTGTGTGTGTGTGTGTGTGTGTGTGTGTGTGTGTGTGTGTGCGTGTGTGTGTGTGTGTGTGTGTGTTTGGCATGTAGCACCTGATGGCAAAAACTGCTCTCTCCTTGGTGTTTAATTTTAGTGTTATTCTTTGTGTCATTTATGAATAATGAAATCCCACAGAGGGTATAATTAAGTCATGACATTTAGGTGGATTTGAAATGCTAGTTGAAATCTGTTAAAAGATTTCATGCTGTTCACAGTGATGAGACAATGTCCAGGAGGACGTTGGTGTTAATTGTGCTGGGTGACCACACGGCAGTACATCTTATGTGCTCCAGATGGTCGGGGACAAAACAAGCTGCAGCAGTATCAACATGATCAGCTCTGTGTGTACTGCCACTGGTGCATTTGTTATGTGACCATACTCTGAATTAGGAACACTCTAAAAAAGAAATGCCCCCAATCACCCCCCCACCCCAACCCACCCCTGCTAGTCCTTTAATTGTGTTTGTCCTTTTCAGTACACTGCCATTTAATCTGCATAATCTGATTGCTTTGTGACATTGTGAATAGTGAGTTATGATCACCTGCATTTAAACCCTGTCCTCATTGCTAATTGCAACATTCTGTATCCATCCAATACTGTCTTATACTACAAGGTGATTCACTCGAAAGAGGCCCTGAATATTCTGTAATAACTCTCGACAGGACGAAGCAATCTGAACGAAACCACATACAACCTCCTCATCAGTATATGGAGTTTCAAGAATGCCAAGCAATGTCAGAGTGAATTTAGGTGCACCTGACTGTGATGATGTGAAGGAAAATATCCAACGTGAAATCGCTGCTATTCAGGAGTATAGAGTGTTGGGCTCAGATTGCTTCATCATAGTGAGAGTTATTACAGATTATTAACTTTTACAGGGCCTCTTTCGAGTGAATCACCCTGTCTCTTGTGGTCAGTCTTGAAGCAAGTTTTATTTATATCAACTCCTTTAGCATTTCTGTGCATTGTTCACATACTCGCTTGCGTATCATCCTGAGGAATAAAAGTGGTGTCCACTAGATGGGACGCCCATGCATAAACATCTCCTACTATCTGGCTAAACATCTTACCACAGTAGCTGAAATATATGATTAGATTAAGTCTAAAACAGGCCTTGTGTATTTTTGAGTAATGCATTAAAAGTATTATACAGAAATATTTTTGAATGTTATTGTTTTTTTTTATTTTTATAAATTCATTTTGACACATTGTGAGTCACAGTGTGCCATGCCAATGAATATTGATACACAGTATGCAAAGTAAGAGTGACAAAACAATTGTGTAAGCTTAAGAAAACCACTTATTAGTGAGGCTAACTGATAGAAACGGCATAACTTTGCTAGGGAGCGTAAAAGAATGGACAATCAGAAAAAAGTCATGTGGTCCGATCAGTCTCTTTGTCAAGACTGATCCTATTCCAGATGGTGGGGGCATTAAGGTAAGAAGAAAAGCAGATGAATTGATGCACCCCTCATGCCAAGTGTACAAGCCTGTGGAAGCAGTGTTATGGTCTGGGTCTGCTTCTGTTGGTCAGGTTTTGGTAAAGCAACCTCTTGTGCACAAAAAATATTTGAAACGGAATAATTCCTTCCCATACTTCCACACCTGATGCCTACTTGTGGTAAATGTTAAAGGAGGGTGTGTTTACTGTAACTGTGAAGATCCGCCAAGAACTGTGCCTGCATTATGTGAGTAAATCATCTTTTGCAGGACCATTCAGAAGTATATTTATATACTACTGTATATTGTGACGGTGAGCTCCTTAGTGCAGGCACTTCTCGCACACAAACACTGCGCACACCGCATAGGGTGCGTCAACAACAGAATGCACCTAACAAGGGGACGGGCCACCAGAACTGACCTGGTCTGGAGGCTCATCAATTGTGCCACTCAGCGTCTGCGCAGCCTTTTAAAAAGGCCTCCTTAGCTTCCCTCGCTGAGTAGTATCAAAACTAACCTTAACTTATACAAGTCTCATGGTTTCCAAGACTCAAATGCTTCCAAGTCCTGTTTGCCTATGAGAAACCTGGCTGCCAACCGCCCACACGTTCTGCTGTCTCTGCATACAACGCGCCACCTGTACAGCACCGCCAGTCTCACCTGTTCTGCACAAACCTGTGCGCCTTTAATGATATCACACCTGCTGAGGATCGGCCCACGGAGCCGCGACATTCATGAAGCCTATGCTTTCGTGGCACATAGCATATTCAAAAAGAACTGCACACTTTGCTGCTTGAACTAAGCCTTCATTAAAGAACTGTTTTTGAAACGTTGACATCTGCTTCCCGTGTGTTTTGTGCATGTGTCAGACCCGTTACAATACACTTAAAAAAGGTTTTGTGTGCAACTTTACTCAACTGCAGGGTGATTTATCCACTGTGCCAAAACTGTTGGAGATGAAGTTATTTGAAATTTTTTTAAAGATATTTTGGAATTTGTGCTTTTTAAGAACTTTGTGACTTAAGGAAAACATGCACAATTTTCCTCTATACGTTGCAATATTCTCATGCAGTTTACTTGCTTAATTAGAAATTATAATAATAATAATCAATACAAATTCTCAAAACCTGCAAAAACGGATTTCTCATTTTGCTGTCAAACTGTTTATATAATCTAATTTTCTTGATTAGGTGATCACCAGAATCAAATCTTATTTAATGAGGAAAACTACGAAAGCTCCTGCTGTGATCATCACTCTTCTCCTGCAGAGCATCCAGCTGGATGGGTAAAACAGTGCTAGTACCTCAAAAACTTAAGAAGGAAAGTTTGAATAAAGAAAAGAATGGTTGAATCCTGGCAAAGGGATACAGGAGTGTGAGTGTCACAACATGGCAGTACACAATGGCAATGTTATGCAGCAGACACTGGGGACAATGTAGCTACAGGTTGGCAGAGGGCAAAGTCAGGTCTCGACTGACAGGGATTACTGCAAACTCATTTGAATGTCACTTAGAAAGCATAGGATGACATCAAGTGGGAAACTGAAACTGGGGTGAAGTTCACGGTGAAGTCCAAAACAGGCTCCTCCTCCTCAGCCAGGCTAAGATTTTCAAAGGACCACAGCAATTTTGACCAGAGCACTGGATTAAGATCATCTTCACTGATGAGTCCATTTTTTCAGCTTTGTCCAACAGATGATTGGGATACCTGGAGAGGCCTACTGTACAAGCTAAAGTGTCTCACAACAACTGTGAAATGTGGAGGAGGATCACTGATCATCTGAGGATGCTTTGGAAAGCCTGGGATCAGACAAATTTGGTATTTGTGAAGGACACATGAATCAAGCCACATATAAGCTTATCCTGGAAGAACATTTGCTTCATTTTGCTTTGAACGTGTTTCCTAGTTCTGAGCATTGTTTTTTTCTGACAGGACAATGCTCCATGCCACATAGCCAGGCCAATCAAGGTGTGGATGGAGGACCCCAGATCAAAACAATGTCATGACAATCTCAAGATCTGAAAACCCACTGAAAACCTCTGGAAAAACTGAGGTGCTTTTAATTTTGCCCCAAGAGTGACATAAAGCAAAAAGACAGGTGGAGAGGATGTCAAGACACTAGTGATGGGTGGGTCATGAACGATTCGTCTTTAATGTGACTCAGAAGAACGAGTAGTCTCGGAGAGTGATTTGTTCATTTTCTACTGGGCGCGCATGCACAAAGCATTGCAAAACCTCTGTAGGTAATGTGCAGGAAACAGAAATGAGTAGTTACCTCTAGAGTCTTCCAGTCCAAGTCATTCGTTCTTTTGTCACGTGACTTCCATAGATGCTATGCAGTGCAATAGATTCAAAAGAATGAACGACTCGGACTAGAAGACTCAAAGGTAACTACTTATTTCTGTTTCATAAACCGCTCAATTCTGCTTCCTGTGTAATGAACTGCCTTGCGTCTATGAGAGTCATGTGACAAAAGAACGAATGACTCGGACCAGAAGATATGAAAGGTGAGCTGCTCATTCTGCTTATCATAATAAGTCCTTAACTGCACTGTAATATTTTCATTACTGAAGCTATAGCCGAAATTTGTGTATGTAGACGTGTTGAGGGTCTGTTTATTGAAAATGTAAAATTTTATTTAATTTCTGATCAAAAGAACAAAATGAACTAAATTACTCAAAAAAGGTTTGTTCATTTTGATGAATGAGAATCAAATAACCGAGTCACTAAAATGATTTCAAGGCCCATGAAAGCTGTGATTGCAAATCAGGGTTATTTCACAAAATACTAATTGCTGAATGTCCTAAGTTGAAACATTAGTATTTGTCCTCAAACCAAGTCAAACCAGCTCTTGTGATATAGAGCTTCATTGACTTAACAACTACTCTTGCCTGACTGCTTGAATTTGCATGAAATCTGAAATACAATCAGGATAAGATTGATGGCATGTGTAAAGTTCGGAGCATGATCATTTATAGGCAGCAGTCTTATGTTCAAAAAACTATTTCTAAAGAACTAAAAGTCTAATCAAACTGAAATTTTATATGCAGATGCATTTTAATCCAACTTTTTGATCTTTAATTAAAAAACATTATCATCATCACCTAATAACCCTTCATTGCACAGCGATGGCATTAAGCTATTGTCACACAACTTGAACCATTGAACATACATTCTATCATACATTCTTCACAACTATGGTCTGTGTATTTATTTATTATTTTTTTTAACTGTGCATGTGGCAAGACCTGGCCACTCAACCGCTATTTGCAAAGGTGTTTGGACCCAATGGGGTACTACTATTTATGAAGCTCAGCAGCTTACCATTATTGTCAGGATTTGTAGGAGTTATATCTCCTTTGCGGTCTAAATCCCCTTCTGTCTGCAAAGCCAAATGTGGTCTCTAAACATATGAAAACATTAACAGAGGTAATGATGCAATAAATTATGCAAAATATTTCAGGATGCAGATCAGTTGTGCAAAATGGATGTTTGTTTTTTTCTGCCTGATCAGTACTTTTGAAATATACCTAAAGTTGAACTCAATAAAACATGGAAATATAACGCTTATTAATACAGTGCGTCAGTGATTTGATATTATAGTTGTTGTGTCTACGCTAATGAAACTGAAATCACAACCAGGCATCATATTAATTAATTTTATTATCTGACTTTTAAAAGGAGACAGTAAAACAAATAAATGTATCTAACATTTGCTAAAGGTGACACATTGAGTATGAACTTGAAAACAATACCTGGGTCTGTTTTGGGAAGCACGATATAATTTCCATCACTGGAATTGCAAATTTAGCTTTATCGGTCCTAGGAAGTGTTTACTTTCTAAAAAAATTCAATTCAAGTTTTTAAAAAGGGCATAGATAAAAACTGTTTGTGTATACTGAACGTGTGTGCATACATTTTTTGGGCCCCTCTGCATACAGTGGGGCAAAAAAGTATTTAGTCAGCCACCAATTGTGCAAGTTCTCCCACTTAAAAAGATGAGAGAGGCCT
>JAQQZS010000019.1:12962154-12972196 GCA_030068045.1 Platyallabes tihoni | reverse complement strand
TTTTTCTAATCTCTTTGGTAGTGAGACTCCTTCACTCACCTTTTGCTACGACACAGTTCCCTAGACGGTCGTAACAATACATTTTTACAAAAAAATAACATTTAGACTGGAAATACTGTGCAATTGACACTGAAAATATAGAAAAGATAATGTATAATATACATTAAATATATTATATATTTATATATATAGTATATAATAATATAAATATACTACAGGAATATAATAAGATGGCATCAGCAGTATGAAGATCTCACTCATTCTTCATACCGCTTATCCTGTACAGAGTCATGGAGGCCTGGAGCCTATTCCCGGGAAATCGGCGTGCAAGGCAGGGTACAACCTGGATGTGGTGCCAATTCATCAAAAGGCTCAATCTCACACACATACTCACTATTGTTTTGTAAATTAGTCTATGCTGCATGTCTTTGGACTGTGGGAGGAAACCAGAGTACTCGGAAAAAATCCTCCAAGCATAGGAAGAACATGCAAACTCCACGCCCTATAAACAAGATGTATAAAATGGTAAAATGATATATGTCAACAACAGTCATTATCTACAAGAGAGTTGGTTTGCTCTTGAATGGAAACAAAAAGATGTGCCAATAGAAATGTGTAACACATAATTAAGTGTATATACAATAATTGAATATTTATAAATGCAGGATAGGACTTATTTGTTAATGGAAGTGTACTGAGTGTGGATATTGTGTGAACAAGTCGAATCAATTAGTCCTTGGTGTTGAATGTGTTGTGGGCTCCTTAGCTACAGTATCTTCCTGTCCTTGGTCTAGGACTGCTTGCTGTAGGTCTGCCACAGGTAAAGGAGCTAAATGTGGATAGTTCAGTCAGCTGATCATGCCTCAGAGAACCTACAATCCTGTCCTGCTTGGTGCTGTTCCCAAACTGGGCTCTAATGCTTTCTCTCAGGATGTTCTTGATGGTGAAGGTGTAAAAGTTCCTTAGCACCTTGGAAGGCAATTTAAAGTCCTATGGTAGTAAAGACACTAGCAGACCTACTTCCCATTTTGCTTGCGCAAGTGTGACAGGACCATGACAGATCCTCCATGATATGAACACAGAAGTAATGAAAACCGTATTATACTGAGGCCCTGTTGATGATAAGTGGCTGGTAATTTCTCTCCTGCTTTGTGCTAAAGCCCACAACACCTTTGTTTTGCTGAGATTCAGAAGGATGTTTTCCTCCCAGTGCCAGCTTTCCAAGTACTTTAATGTTCTCCCGGTAGGCATTTTTGTTCTTATCAGAGATCAGTGCTCACTGGACAGTGCTGTCAGCAATTTTAAAGATAAATGTAGAGTTACATTGTAGAAGTACACTATATTGCCAGAGGTATTCGCTTGCCTGCCTTCACATTAGGCACTTGAGTTATATGCACTTGAGTAACATCCAGTGCTTAATCCATATGGTTTAATATGATATTGGCGCACCCTTGCAGCTATAACAGCTTCAGCTCTTCAGGGAAGGCTTTCCACAAGGTTTAGGAGTGTGTTTATGGGAATTTTTAACCATTCTTCCAGAAGTGCATTTGTGAGGTCAGACACTGACGTTGGGCAAGAAGTCCTGCTTGCAGTCTCCGCTCTAATTAATTCCAAAGATGTTCTATTAAATTCAGGTCAGGCCAGTCAAGTTTTTTCACACCAAGCTCACTAATCCATGTCTTTATAGACCTTACTTTGTGAACTAGTGTGCAGTCATGTTGGACCAGGAAGTGGCCATCCCCAAACTGTTCCAATAAAGTTGGGAGCATAAAATTGTCCAAAATGTCTTGGTATGTTGAACCATTAAGAGTTCCCTTCACTGGAAGTAAGGGGCCATGCCAAACTCCTGAAAAACAAGCCCACACCAGTTCCAATATGACTGTGCACCCAAGGTCCATAAAGACATAAATGAGAGAGTTTATTGTGGAAAAACTTGAATGGCTTACACAAACTTGAATCTTAACCTCAAACCGAAGGACACCTTGATGAATTAGAGCGAAGACTACAAGCCAGGCCTTCTCATCCAACATTACTGCCTTACCTCACAAACGTGCTTCTGGAGTAATTGTCAAAAATTCCCATAAACACACTCCTTACCCTTGTGGAAAGCCTTCCCAGAAGAGTTGAAGCTGTTATAGCTGCAAAGGGTGGCCCAACATCATATTAAAGCCTATGGATTCAAAATTGAATGTTACTCAAATTTATATGCATATGCAGGCAGGTAAGCGAATACTTTTGGCAATACAGTGTAGCGATGCAGTCAAACATGTACAATACGTACTGGATGAGGAAAAGGATGGGATGAGACATGTTTGCCCATGTACTGGTTGTGGTCTACCAGTCAAGAGACTGAAGATCTATAACGTCCTCCAATCTGGTGAAGAATATGGCGGGAATCATTGGGATAAATGTAGTCAACTGTAGTCAACAAATAGCATCGTATCCTCTCCTGGTGTCGAGATGGCTCAAGGAAGATGATGCATAGAAAGTGTGAGAGTATTGTGAGCTGAGAAATGTAATCAGTATGCTAACGTAATGGGTCCTGTTTTTCAGTTAGTAAAGAGGTGATAAAATATCAGACCAGACTTTCCAACTAAAATCAGGGCTACAGGCAAATATTCATTGAGGTACTGTAGGCAGGGTTTCTTCAGGACAAGATCTGTAAATGACTGTATAAAGCAAGTGGCTGTTTCTTGTGCTCTCAGAAACACCATAAAGGGACCTAACTGTCTAAAGACAGTTTAGGTAATTGGATAACAAACATTATGACTTCATTGTGGACATTTGTGAAGTGGTGACACGTGTTCACCTTTACAGACCTACCTTTAACAGATTTAACAGGATACATTTCATTGCTGTTCACATGCTCTGTGACTCTTATCTTCAATATAGCACAGTATTCACCCTCTGAATGATTCTCATTCTCAATAAGTATGGCATCGGCACTAAACTGCCCATTACTGTCTGGTGAGGTGTCTGTCTTTAGACAGTTAGGTCCCTTTATGGTGTTTCTGAGAGCACAAGAAACAGCCACTTGCTTTATATGAAGGCACTTCATGACATGTTGTAAAATGGTGACAAATTTAAGATATGATCTCCACAGATTCTGTAAAATGGTGATCCAGAAGTGAAAAGAATAATAATAATAAAAAAAAGTTTATGGTTTTAACTAGGGTTTCATAATTGATTTTAACACATCCAAGCCACTTGGGTTCAAAATGCTGACAAGAATGGCCAGAGAATCAGCATACGAGATTATAGAATATTAGTCATGGTCATTTCTCTATAAAATCTATTTCTGATAACATTATACGCAAATATGTATACAGTTATTCTATTTAAATCTGACTTATTTCATTAAGGGAAAAAATAACACTGGACATAAATAATAAAAAAAAAATGTCATTCCATAATTCAAGATAATTATTCGAGATAAACTGTTGCTATTCATGTCACTTACTTCAGTATGTTGACTTAAGGATACATACTGAAAATCGGTGTGTGTGTGTGTGTGTGTGTGTGTGTGCGTGCGCTGAGAGAGAGAGAAAGAGTGTGAACTTACAATATGAGCAGCCATAGATTTCTATCCGCAGACCTATTTGACCCTCTTCACTCCAGCTCAGAGGGATGAAGCGTAAATATCGGGCCACAACGCTGTGCTGAAGATCATGACGGACTACGCTCTCTGTGTTGGAGTTTCCTGTAAAGACCTGCAAAGGAAGAGCCAAACATATTTTAGTCATCACTGTGAAAACTCTTTTTGTATCTTGAAACTCTTTTTGTATAGAAAGAATGCAGGGTAAAAATGCTAATCTTAAATGCTTAAACTTATACTGTAATGCGGTCAAGCCTTTTTAGACGATATCAATATTGCTTATTATCAGTTGTAGTTAAACGGGTAATGTGAACATTAAGATATCTCAGAATATGCCTGATACTCATCACACATTTCAAGTAAAAGTTTTAATTGCCTTACACACTGCTCATCTCATACTTCCACCCCTCCAAACAACATTCCAGTGATCTTAATGACTAGTTCATGTTTGTTCATTTATTTTTCTGGATATTATTTATTTCTGTGTACCTTGCCTGCTCATCTTGATGGTGTGTTTAATGGATATGTGTTGCATACCTAGCATATTTTACATATAAAATTCTCCAAGGAAGATAAAATTTCCATGAATGGTTTAGAAGGAGTTGCGGATAGATACTGGATAGTGACCCCCGTGTGTCACCTATGCTTTGCAGGCAGGCGACACTATAACTGGCTTTTAAAAATATATATATAATTATATAATAATAATAATAATAATTATAATTATTATTATTATTATTATTATTATTGTTGTTGTTGTTGTAATGTTTGCCAGGGTGAATTAAAGGTAAGTTAAGATCAAAGATGCATTAAAGGTAAATGTGTTTAAAACAATTGCTTTAAATACATCCATGTTATCCTTATCTTTATACAATTATTCTTTAGTGTTACACCCCCAAACTATGTACTACTCTACCCCAATACCCACATGTCCTGTGATTCAGTAGTTTTAAATGTGATGGGCTACTCAAAAGTATTTGGATTAAACATGTGCTTTCTTTTAGATGGATATACATACACATAAATATATTGTACTTCCAAAATGCATTGGATAAAAGCCTTAAATTACCAGCTGAAAATACTACTTAAACCCCTGAAAACACAAATTACGTACACTACCAGCTTCTAGTAATTCTCCAACCCCAGTATGATGTGCATGAATGAAAAGAAAAGAAAAACAAGAAAGAAAGAATGAACACTGGAAAACGCATGGCTTTGAATGTGGACAGGAAATTAAATTCCATTATCAAGAAGCACTTTTCAGTAGTCCTTCAAATTCTAAGGCAAATAAACTACAAGTAGAAAATGTTATTATGTGAAATTGAACATACAGTACAGTATTTGCTGTGGTAACACATGACACAGCCTATAATTAAAGAGCACAGAAGTGTTAAATGCTCAGAGAGTTAAGTCCTTAGAGTGTAAGCCAAAAGTGTGCCCCATTTTGAGGAGTGCCAATAATTCGTTATTAATGCATGCTTAAACTACGCTGACAGGTTAAAAATATTTCTGGTTCAATTAAATTTTGCTTTAAAAATGCTCATTTATAATAATAGCATGGGATTAAAAGTTAAAATGTGAAGAATAATTACAGTTAATTATGGGTATGTGTGATGATTACACATATTGGGTTGTCGTTGCCCTCAAGAAACCTATTACAAAGTGTTTCACACTACCCTGCTTTACTGTTCTGTTGATAGTTATAGCTAGAATTTGGCGAAAAAGTTCATCCTTATTTTTTTTCTCCCTTTTAAAATGGTTTCATGCCAAATCAACTCCTTGTCAGTTGATGCATATTTTTATGTAAAAAGGCCCAGCCAAAGTCTTTAATATAGCACTTCCATCCATCCATCTAGGAACCTCTGTAGAGACCTTGGAGGCCAGTGGTGACCATTGTATTTATTCCCATTTTGTACAACTGTGGTAGGACCTCTGGTCAACATTCATACACTACAGGCAATTAGAGGATGACTGTTAGCCTAATCTGCATGTCGGTGGAATGTGGGGGGGAGCGGGGTTACGGGGGGCGGGGGGGATGGAGAACCCAGAGGAAAACATGCAAAGTCCATGCACACAAACCCGACGCAGGAATCGAGCCCAGGACCTGGAGGTGCAAGGCGACAGTGCTAACCACTAAGCCACCGTAACACCCATAACATAGCACTTATCTTTTCTGAAATTTTATTAGTAGGTGTTATTCGTAAACTTGGCATCTACAGTAACAGTTGTGTTTTATCAATTGTTAATTACACTAGAACTTTAGTCGCTCGCATGCATCAAAGTATTGTAGGTCTGAATTGCCTCTTAATCATCTTTATGTTCTTCTGTTCACAGCTACAGAATTGCGAGTTACGAAGCTAAATAGCTTCTAACACAAGGCTGAAATCTCAAATCCCTCTCTAAACCCTGATCAAAGGCACAACTTGGTGTGTGGAACAAGGGATGCACCCTAGACAGCACACTAGTTTTCCATTTAATTCTATTTGGGATTCAACCGCGGAACCCTGGAAATTATCTGATATTTTAAAGCGGAATAAATGAAAATATTAATAAATTTTGTATGTCCACCACCTCCATGGTTTATTCTCCTCACCATTTGGCTGTGTAGTACCATGAAGATTTTAAAACCAATTTCACCCCTGTTAATCACACTAACTGACAGTCACTACCTCAATGCTAGTTCTCCCAGTCATGGAAGGATATTTGGTGGGGGAGCAAAATAACTCAATTCAATACAGTAAACAAACAAATCAGAATTTGTTGTTTAAAAAATGGCGTTTGTACAAGCGTTGTATAAATACAACATCACGCTTAAGGTAGTTCTGTTGTATTGAATATCAACACAGCTCTGATGCTGGTACAGTAAGTGTTCTTTATTAAGTGAACTGTAAGCTTGTCCAGTATAAATATATCAGTAAAGTTTGTAAAGTCAACCTGTAAATGGCATTCGCAAAAAGACTTCATTTCTTTCTAGAGAGCATAGTGAGAATAGATATGGCCTACTTAACATCAGGTCAAAGCATTAAAAATCACTTGTAATATGCTGACTGTACAATAACGTTACAAAAGACATTTCATAATCAAGAGGACTGAACTAGTCCAGTGCCTTTTTTACATTAATAAAGATAAGAATTCTATAGAGCTATAATATCTAAAAGAGGCTTAGCATGCTTTGTAGCATAATGGTCTATGTAGGAGTAAATACAATTGCACAAGGCAGGCTTCTTGGCTTACAAAAACCAAGAAACACACTTGCATGAACACATGTGCACACACATTCATGCAAACACTTTTTGTGTTTTTGCTATGCTTATGTGGTAATTACTCCGTTTTTATACTTTTAATATAATGCATGTAAACCAACCAGTTAGAAAGAAGCAAACATTTAATGGTTCTGTTTATAGATGATTGACAGCTCTATAGATATAATAAGCAGAAGTATACTATGCAGTAAATCAACCATTTCTATATTTGTATTCAACTGAAAAATCTATTCACAATAATGTTTCCTTTTTCAACTTTGACACTAGCTTCTGGTAAAAGCGCCAGGATCTTTAGTCTGCTGAACCGACACTGTCTCACACTTGCTGTTCTCAGACATACAAACTTCATCCAAGGATCACAGAGTATCTTGATTTCTTTTATATATTTATCTGCTACAAGCTTAGGAATCTTGCAATCTGACTGCCATTCCGCGCACTTTCTGTACACTATGTATGCTTCTGCGTGTCAGTTTCCAAAGAAAGAAACAAGCGTTTGATTACTGCTATTCACAACTAGATACACCAGATTCAGACAGATTTCAAACTTGTGTTTGTAACTTAGACAGCAAATCTGGTTTGTAATGTTGGTCAAACAAGTTATATGAAAACATATACTGTATAAAGGTTATGGCTTTGTACATTTTCTTACAACTAGCATGACAGCCATATTTGAAAGTGAGGATGTGTGAGGGCTTTGTTTGCCAAATTCTAAACTTATCATCTGAATGCCGCAGCAGAGGTTGACACTCATCTATTGTCCAATTTTGGTGAGGCCATGTAAATTGTTGCCACAGTCTCCTGGTCTTAGCTGACACCCAGTGTATTTTTCTGCTCATCTGCTTCAAGGTCTGATGTGTTGTACAGTACGTCAGAGATGCTCTTCAGCATACCTCAGGTGTAATGAACTGTTTGAGTTATTGTTGACTTTCTATCTGCTTGACCATTCTGGCCATTCTCCACTGACCTAGAGCAACACAAACATTTTCGCCTAGAGAACTTCCACTCACTGGATAGTTTCTCTTTTTCCATTTCCATTAAAACCCTGGAGATGGTTGTGTGCAAAAAAAAAAAAACCCACTAGATCAGCAGTTTTAGAAATACTCACTGGCCGGTGAGTGTATATTTGACCAATATTTTATCAAAAATAGAAGTCAAAGAAAGTAGGCAATCTAAATGTTATGACCTTCAATTCTCACCCGTGTAATTAACCCATAAACCAACTACGTTCAAATACAAATTAGTATCTGAAGCTGTTGAGTTATTTATATTAATCCTAAATAACGGTCTCTGACTGGTTAACATGTATCACATTACAATATCTTAACTAGCATTAGTACCTGTTAAAAAGTTAAAAGTTAAAAGAAATAGTTAAAAGGTTAAAACTAAAAACAAACTGATTAGCTTTAATGTAATCTTATTATTTCAGGTTGAAGTCCACGTACATGTCTGCCAGTCTTTCTGCACAGCAGAACTCCCTGCCTAAGTTATTGATACAAGGAAATTAAATTTTCTATGGTTGAGTACCTTATGCCTGGTTTATGTTAAATTGTATTTTTGATGTCAGCCAAATACAAATGATGCTGTGACAATTCAGCTGGACAGACATACAGATACACAGGCATACAGACATGCAGACAGAAATTTTGAAACTGGGCTTGGGTCCTTTAACGTATGAAACGTAAAGATATCATAAAAAAGAGAGAGCTCTGACCAATGTACAGACAAAATCTTTATTTTATTTATATAGATACACCTGAGTATCAACATCAGTTTGGTCATATGTAACACGGTGGCCCAACAAAATCATATGCATTGCAATTGTAACTTGACCTTGTCCATATAGTAACTGGGAATTGTCCACTAACAACCATTCCCTTCATCCCTTTACAGGATAAGTTGTTATTGATAAATCTGGATGTTTGGACCACCTTTATATTAGTTAACTATTTTACATTAGCATTTTTAGACAACTTCTTTAAAAACAGTTTTTTTAAAAATAAATTCTGTATAGAAATTACCCAGATGTTTCCATCCTGATGATAGGGTTTCCAGTTCCTGCCCATGTCACTGTAAAGTAGCCGGTAGTGTGTGGTCCAGTCTGAGCTGCTGTATCGGCCTTGAGTGGCGATGGCCGTAACTTGCTTCCTGCTGCCCAGGTCCACCTGCAGCCATGGGTAATGATCAGTGTCGAGGGGTGACCAGCCTCCAGCACCTACAAAAGCCCAAATAAGGTATTGGATTATATATACACACCAGAATCCAAAAGCATATTTATCTTTCACACACTGTTGCCATTATCCCCCTGGCTGACTCTTCTGTTACTGATGCATGGTATTGGGTTACTACCACTAATCCAGTATATATAGTAAAAACAGTGAACCAACAATAAAATATGTAGTTATGATAGCGATGAATGTAAGTATGGACTCAAGGATCAGCGGTAAATTTTATGTACACAGCACATTTCATTTTTCTATTCATAACATAAGGTTATTATAATGTTGCTGAAGGTCATACTGTAACAGTATTTAATACAGTAATAATCTTTTCTTTTAGTTTCTGCGTATTTAGTTTTTAGCATCTAATGAAAATAATGCAATATTTATTCAATATCCCTGTTAGTTACAGTGCGCATGTTTTTTGCCTTGGTTTCAATCAACACAAATGCATTCTCTTTGGAATGCAGGGGATTCATTATCACAAAATGTTCGTCGGCAGACTGTTTGCTAATGTGAATTTGATGACTTCATTTCATTCAAATGTTATAGAAAAATAAATATTAAATGAGACAATACAAATGCAAACACATTCAACATCAGGGCATTGAAAGTAAAAAGAATATGGCGGCTTCAGAGCATGTTTGGTATCAATTTAATCCATGTGTCATGATGCACAATGTGATTACATCAAACGTACTGCAAACTTTTACAAAATTAACCTAGCATGAAATACCATAGGGTGAGCCTACTAGAGCGAGGGTCCATAATACTCTTTACACAATACCTAAATACTTATATATATATATATATATTAGGGCCGGAACTTTAAATTTTTTATCGCATTTTAATCGTATTTATTTTTGCACCGCGGAACGTTTCTCACTGGATGAGTTTCGGCGGACCGATTATACTGAAGCACCAACTAGCGTTCAGACAAAAACAAACCACAGTGAACATGGACAAAG
>JAQQZS010000019.1:12947017-12957930 GCA_030068045.1 Platyallabes tihoni | reverse complement strand
TCGCGGGGGGCCTGGAGCCTATCCCAGGAAGCTTCGGGCACAAGGCAGGGTACACCCTGGACAGGGTGCCAATCCATATAGACAATAAGTGAGTAAGTAAATCATAGGTATGCATCACTTAATGTTTGATAAACATTCACGAAACAGAGCATAAAGTAAATTGGATGTTGTGTGAACACCACATTACACACTTAAAGCTTTTGGGACACTAATATAACCAATGTGGCAAAGTTAGTTTGCTAGTAACATCTTGTACTTAATTTCCCAATTGATATGTCTTTTTTCCTGCTCACACTTGCACTGACTTCGCTGCATTTAAGAATCATGATGCACTTATTTTCTAAATAAAATTAAGTAGAGACATAACATTAAATTACAGCATGAGTTATGTGTGTACAAGAGACATGAGATGTAAATGCTATGTGTGGGAAGCTGTTGCATTTGCTTTTTTTTTCTGGTTTTGGTCCACTATTACCCACTCATTCTCTATGCTCGGGGGACTAGCCAGGGTACACCCTAAATGGGGTGCCAATCCGTTGCAGGGCACAAACACACAAAATATGGGCAATTTGGAAATCGCCAATACACTTAATTTGCATGCCTTAGGACTGTGGGAACCTGGGAGGAAACCCACCAAGTTTATGGGGAGTAAATTTAAAGTCCATGGACACAGACCCAAAGGTGGGACACCAAACCTTGATCCTGGAGGCACGAGCCCACAGTGTTGACAACTATGCCACTGTGTCACTTTCGGGTATTATAAACCTTAGGGGTTCACTGACAGATACACTGTATACAGTAGATGTTATACATAGCATAGATGCCCAAATAGATGTTACTGTACATGTTGCATACATTTAGGCATTTGGCCTTGACCCTGTTAAAATAACATATCTGACTCATAACAATAGTGTAGCACAAGGCACAGGACTACATAAAGTGGAGACTAATTACATTGTAAGATGAGTCCAAACTATACAGTGAATACACAGCACACTAAATACACAGATTAATAAATACACAGAGGACATAAACTAGACAGAATAGCAGAACGGTGTTCTATGTCTCTCGTACAGTCGATATGTATCCATACCACACATCTGTCAAATGGAAATAAGGGAGTTGTGCTTGGGGTAAATGGGGTGGGTTTGAAGTTAGTTTTTCTTTTTTTCCCCCCACATGGCTACCATTGGTGTTACAGTTTCATTCAGAAGAGATTTCACCACAAGTCCTGATTTGACTTGAACACCTTTTGTACAGTATATTACTTTCTCACTCTATAGTGTTTGGACTGTTTGGAGAAGTTACAGACTGATTTGTCTGATTGCATGGCGTTCATTTATGTGTTAACTTTTCTAATATGAAATTACTGTATATCGAATGTTATGTAAGCAAGCAACACAGCAAGGTAAGTTAACATGTTATATAGTGTTATATTCGTCAGTTTTACTACGTACATAATATTTTAGAGAAACAGTAACTGCTACATGTCTTTGCCCATTTATTTTTAAACTTTCTAAACTTTTATCCTAATGTTTTTTACCTTTTTTTCATTTATTTGACAAACACCAGGACATCACACACTTCCAATTAAGAAGTGTAACTAAACCATTTCACCTCGAGGTATAGATGGGTTAAATATTATTCTTAATGATTTCCCACAAAACCAAAGAATTAAATATGCTTGTGAAACTGTACAATACTGTACATGTACTCAGTGTTATGAACAATCTGTGGTTTATTCTGTGACTTTCATAGTGTGTGATTTTAAGTTAGACTAATTAAGTTAGATGTGCACTTTATTTCCTGCCCCCTCCACACACAGACACGGTCAGTCCACTCCCTTATTTCCACTTACAAATAATGAGGTTAATTTTCCCACATGGTGACATGAAAACATACAACATGCAAATGAGTGATAGAAAACCAATGGTGCAAATGCTATCATCATTCTGAACCTGGCCTTTATTTTTCTACTCATGCTCAGTGCTGCTGGCAAGATGCCGTCCTGGGTTTCCTCTTTGTACTCCGGTTTTCTCTCACAGTCCAAAGACATGCAGATTAGGCTAATCGATGTTCCCAAGTTTCCTGTAGTGTATGAATGAGTGTGTAGTGTGTGTGTATGTGTGTACCCTGTGATGGATTCACACCCCGTCTCCTGGGATAGGCTGCAAGTCCCCCACAACCCTGTATACAGGATAAAGCGGTATAGGAAATAAGTGAGAGTGGATTTCTTTCACCATTTCTCACTTTTTTAATTAAAAGTGCCACGGATTTGGTCCAGTCATCGCAATATTTAGATCACCGCATCGTAAGACTAACTAAAAAAAAAAAAAAATCCCAATGGCTTTTGGTCTTACTTTGTCACTAAGGTTGTCACTAACCGCAAACATAAACTAAACTATGCTATGGATTGATAAAATAGTTCTCCAGTCAAGTACTATAAGGGTTCTTTCACACTAGGCACGATTGATTCATAATGTACCTTGCCTAGGAATGATGTGTGCATGTTATTATTGTTGTAGTCAAGTAGACTTGTGTATTTATACTCTCCATTACAATAAGTCAAGCTTCTTGCTACACCTAACATGATATTTCAGAAAAAAAAATGTTGAGTGACTTCCTTGTGTGCCTTCTAACTTTATTACCTTTGAACATGTAGTTCAGAGGATGAAACTGGCACAAGTTGTGACCAATGGTGCTAATAATATCGTGTTCTAAACAGCGGTCCACTTGCCTGTTCAGCTATGATTGGCTTATATATTTGATTTCTGTCGTACCTAATTGCGCCACACCATGGTAAAAACCACCTTTTTTAAGTGGATTCGAGTATAGTATGTCAATCCATACCGGGCACAATACGGAGTGTTATAATACACAAACACTCTGAACTTTGGGCTCAAGTCTTCCCCACTCCGGGCCTGAGACTGTAGCCTGAAAGCACCCCAAGTTGCAGGCCTACATAATGTGTTAATAATGAGGACAGAAATCTGTGGCTGGCAGATGGGTGTCCAGATCCCTTCATTACCCATTAGAGTGTGTTATGATACCGGTTGTCCTAGTGTATCTAATGAGTCTGTTTCAGTGATTGGGTCTGGATATGACTGATAAATGACCATATCATATTTATATTTTAATAATTTAAGTAAGTAAGCCAGATTAAAGCTGTGAGAAGCTTCTAACAGACTCAAAAAAAATTTTCAGAGCATTTAGGAAAGAAAAAAAAAACGGGAAATGAATTGTTTGTGGTTATGAGCCTCATGGTAGCTGATATTAATTGTCTGTGACTGATGCCACATTTCTTCTAAACTCAATTTCTTCTTACCTTGGTGTGATTTTTATGTTTCCCCAGTAAAATTAGCGTTAAGAAAATAACAGATTATTCAGTGACAAATTTGTGTCTACATGACTACCTTTATTCTGCATGGCTGATCAAAATGAAAGAAGGTTTGCACTATGTTAGACAATATTATGGAGGTGAATGGAAGGAACATTAAATCCCATGTTATATGGAGGTGGCTCTGTGTTAAGACTCTAAGTCACTGATCAGAAGGTTAGGGGTTTGATCCCCAGCTCTGCTAGGCTGCCGCTGCGCTCTGACCCGTGCATACCAAAATAGCTGGCATATGTAAAGAATAAAGAATTTCAACATGCAGTAATGTATACAGTATGTGACGAATAAAGGGTGAAATAAATGAAATACTAATATGTATATTGTACATATATATATATATATATATATATATATAAACTAAACACTAAATATGGACCCTATGGTAAAACAATACAGAAAGAAATAAAGTGCCTTTTATTGTTAAATTTATTTAAAAGTTATTTTATGTTGCACTTACTTACAGCTATACTGAAAATCCAGATATAAAAATATACAGTAATTTAAAT
Organism: Platyallabes tihoni; assembly: GCA_030068045.1. NCBI lineage: Eukaryota > Metazoa > Chordata > Actinopteri > Siluriformes > Clariidae > Platyallabes > Platyallabes tihoni. The sequence continues at coordinate 12,954,030 of JAQQZS010000019.1, read as the reverse complement.
GTAGACCTAATGAGCAAGCCAATGGCCATGGAGGCAAGAAAAAACCTACTAATGCCATAAGAGGAAGAAGCCTTGACAGGACTCAAAATGGAATCTATTCTCATCTACGTGACACAGAGTAGTGAGTGGGATTATAAATTATTCCACTTCCACAAACATATAAATCTAGAAGTGTTAAAAATGTATGAGTTATCCAACATGCTCTGCTCTGCACTGGACATGCTGTTTCTAAAAATGAAATGCACATCTATGCTTCCTAATAAAGCTTCTGTGATGGTTTGATCAAATTCGCATGAACGGTTTAGGAGGAAAAGTGTGACAATGACGGATGATGGATGATGAAGATGAGGCGAGATGACGCATAATGATCTCTATGTGTTGCCTATGCCTTTTTGTAAGTCGCTCTGGATAAGAGCGTCTGCCAAATGCCTAAATGTAAATGTATGCACACAATGAAATAAATTGTTCACTTTAAAGGTTTTAAACATTGAATAATTAACTAGTTGTCCATTCATTAGTTCTACATGAAGGGTAGCATACCCCTGCACTGTTCCTTACTGAGGAGAATAAGTTCAGTGACGTCTTGAACACACATTCAGCTGGATTTCTGACCACATTCTTCTGCAAAGTTTCAAACTGTATCTATTATAAATAATGTTTTGTGTGTGTGTGTGTGTGTGTGTGTGTATGTGTGTGTGCGCACACGTGCGGATGGGGGCAACTCGTGTGCACAGTATAGAGGTGAGCTCTCACCTTCTCTTCTGTTTAGTTTGGCATATCCAGGAGCATATCCAATGGTGAACACAGATGAACCACTGAACGCGCTGTGGGAAAGGGGTGCGGCTAGCGCTTCATCACACTTGTCTATAAAAAAGAGAAGGAAAAAATAAAATCAGATCCTTTATCATCAATCCAGTGCTGTGGTATTTCATTACAAAAGCCTTATCCTTTATGTTAGGTTCAAGCATTTCATTACTGTAGAGGTAATACATACTGTATACTGTATGGTGTAATTTTTAAATCTTTCTATTAACCATATATGTAACCATTTTACATCAAAAACAAGCATGATAATCATAAGTTTGATTAAAAAGTAATCATAATGCAAAACACTATGCTGAAACCGTGAACAGAGCAGAAACCGATATACTGAAATGAGAAAACAGGTGTGCAAGCAGTACACTCAAGATTTCAGAAAACAGCTAAAAAATCCAATTAAAAAAAAATCCAAATATATACTGTACAGTATGTAGATAGATATAATGTGTTGGACTGCTTTTACAGTCCAACATATTATCGTATGTAGTTGACAAATGTATTATAATATTTTTACGTAATGTGAACGCGTGTCTACAGCCCACATGTCCTACATGTAAGACCACTATGGTGCTGAAGGGACAGCACCACTTCAACACCACCACTGTTTTGGATCAACTGCAATCAGGAAATGCGAGGCAGCTAAACAGAGAGATGATGATCTACTATAACAACCTGCAGGTTTACACCATCCAATTTTCTATACAGTAGATAGTGACCCTGCTGAGGCTTCAACTCTCTTCAGCTGCATTCCCACGGGACCGTCACCTGCTAAACTATACTGTAGTTGGCTTGGGCTCACCTCGCCACTGACGGAGTACTTCTTTCCTCATTCTCACATTCCCTCTTCCCCATTCCCCTACACTATAATTAAATATAAGAGCAACACTTTGTTCGTGTCTCTGGCCTGCTGATAATGTACTTTACAACACAGTTGTTTATTTTAACCAAAGCTGTAAAAGAAAAAAACAAAACAGCCAATACAATAGTATTCCATTCATCTAGGGACCTCTGGAGGCCAATGGTGACCATTGGATTTATTCCCATTTGTACTGTGGTAGGACCTCTGATCAACATTCACACACTACAGGTAATTTGGAAATGGCAGTTAGCCTAATCTGAATGTTTCTGGACTATGGGAGGAAACCGGAGGAAACCCACCAAGCATGGGGAGAACATGAAAACTTCATGCACACAGACCCGACACAGGAATCAAACCCAGGAATCGGAGGTGCAAGTCACTGTGCCACCAAAATAGTATGGTAAAATACAATATATTGCCAAAATTATGAACATATTGTTTAGAATGATTTGACTAATTAGTTGACACAGGACAATAAAAAACACAATAGATTCTTCCACTAAGGCATGGGTCGGCAACCTTAAACACTCAAAGAGCCATTTGGACCCGTTTCCCACAGAAAAGAAAATACAGGGAGCCACAAAACTCTTTTCACATCTAAAATGAAGATAACACTGCATATATTGTTTTTTACATTTATGCTATGTATAAAAAAAAACTACACTATGTTGCATTTATGAAATCAATGAATTGCTACAAAGAAAATGAAAGTTTATTTCGCGTGTCGAAAAGCGCAAGAAATCGTGTGCCAGCGGCTGTCGCAAATCGACAGATGTGACCCATATTTTGAGCGACAAAAAAAGTAAATACGTTTTATTTTAATGTTACAAGATCACCATAATCTTTACATTTAGAATTACATTTTAAAAGCTAATGAACTAAAATTAAATAAATTGAAATTAAATACTTATTATTTTCCGAAGCCACAGGGAGCCGCAGCAGAGGGATGAAAGAGCCACATGCGGACCCTGCACTAAGTGAGTGATGATGCCACTGGGAACAAAAGTGTGCAATGAGACCATCTTGCTGCAAATGCATTTGAAGAAGTTAAGCATGATAGGGATCTATGTGGGTTTCCTCTGGCTTCTCTGATTTCCCCTACCTCCAGCAAATATGCTGGTAGGTTGATAAGCAAATTTAAGTTGCTCCAGATATAATATGTTTATGCACAGTGCCTTGTGCTGTGTCATGATAGGTTCCAGAAGAACCAAGATGGTGTCCTTGATAATGTGGTTTTATTTAATACACAATTCCAAAAACACCAAGAAGTATGAATCTGCAAAAGTTTAGATGTTGCCAGTGGGAACAACAGACATGGAAACTATACCAGCTTCTACTAGAACAGAAAATTACTGCGAAACCACGAGGATAATATTCCCAAATAACAGCTTACTAGACACTAGTCTAGAGGCTGTACAAGATACTAAAACTTTCTCAGGTTGAAGGATACATTAATGTCATAATATCAAATATCTATATTTCAACAGGAATGAGAGAACAGATCATTTTTAAATCTTTTTTCCCCATCCATGTATTTTGGACATATCTTAATAATAATAATAATAATTGAGGTAGAATGACTGAGGTAGACAAATATTACAGAATAAAATCTATGCTACCTACAAACATATGGTTTGTTGCAAAGTATGCCTTACCACATTTTCTTCCCCATGGCTCAATGTTTCTATCTAGTATAATTTTTTACGATTGTACTTATTTTTTTTATGGAAGGACTTCATGCTCCCCCTGTATATGTAGTTATATAGGGGGAGCTGCATACACAGTAGCTCTGCTAAAAATGCTTCAACAGATTGAGACATCTAAAAATGCAAATTCACTGAGAGTGCAATGAAATTGTCAGACGTTTCAGCAATTCTGAGCTCAAGACGGGAAGGAAGGAGTTTCCGAGTATTTGCCTTGATAACATGTCTACATCAGTGAGAAGAACCTGACAGGTCAGAGAAGCAGAGAGTCCTAATGAGTGTCTGTGATGTTTCAGCTTGATTGTGTTTGTACCAAAAGTGATGTTCCCAGTGTGCATTTTATCATCGCAAAAACAAGCTGGAAGGTGAACCGGTGATTCTAAATTGCCTTTAGGGCAATTTAATAAATGATATATTGCACCTCTCATGCTGCTATAGCCATGTGTCTGCTGCCTGCCTAACTCTCTGACATCTACAGTACACTCCCTCTTCCTTTCATACTTGACGGGAAATTTCATAGAGTGCGATTTTGGTGAGAAAACTGGCATCCTCCGGGAGATATCCTAGAACTCCTGGGCTCTTGTTGGCCTTTCTTCAAACTCAATCTACTCCTCAATCTCACCAATCTCAGATTTGATCAATATTATCAATTATTAGATATGTTACTTGTTTCAATAGTCGAATCACTTTTTAAAAAATCTATACGGTTCCCTCATAGCACTATCCTGCCACTAGTGGACTCACTCCTGGGCACTCTGCAAAGCTCTCGTGGTTCTCATCAATGTCGTGGATGCAGGAAAATTCTAAAATTAAGAAATTCTCTGCTGTGTTCCTTAAAATACCCTCTGCTTTGCCCATGACGATCTTACTGTACCAAGCTCTCCTCATAACTGCACCCCTTCACTGAGCACTCCTTGCCTCTCCTCAATCTTGCTGTTGCAAAACCACGAGATTGGTGGAAATTCCTAGTTCTCAATGCACACTCGCAGAGGAGTTTTTGTCACAGCTCTCCGCAAATCCTAGGTCTACCCCTTCTAGGCTATGGAATGACAATTTCCTCGCCAAATCAGTCTCTATGAGGTTTGTCATCGGACTCCGGTATGTATGAAAGGAGACTTCTGTCTGCATGTCCCTAGGTTGGAATGTGTGAGTATACTAACCTTCAATGGACTAGCATTACATCAAAGATGTATATCCTCCTTATACCCCTGGTTCTAGGGCTAGGCTCTGGATTCACTTCAGCCCTGCTTAGGCAGGTACTGGAGATGAATGAATGATGTCTGCCATAATAATGGCATGTCTAAAATTCATTCACTGTTGCATCCATCCATCCATCCATCCATCCATCACAAGCATTACATCCATCCCTGTGCACAGCTTCCTAAATATAAGCAGTGTGATACCAAGAAAAATGAAAAAAATTATGCCATATATTGCACCACATGAACAAGTGTGAGGGAGCATCAACCACTGAGATGCCAGACTCCTCAAGCATAAACAAAAACGCATGGAGCCAATAAGGAGCAGGACATAAGCCCTCAAGGTTCGAGGCCAATCCTCTCTGACCATGCCGGACAGCTTTTTCAGGACCAATGAAAGGCTGCATACCAAAACCCTAGCCTTATGAGCTCTTGGGATTTGACACAAATATTATACTAAATATTCACTTCCATACTGAACATTTATTCTGGGCTATGTGAAAGAGGACATTATCGTCATATGTTTGTCTATGTTTCTTTACATTTGTTTCATACTGACTCACTTTATCATTAAAAGTTCACTTCATGCTATTTTAATCAGAGCAGTGATTTTATACTTAATCAAATACCAAACAGCATCAGATATTAAGAAAAATATGACTGAAAATATGCATGCCATTTTTCTTTCTTTCTGTCTTACACACTTCCTTGCAGATTCATTGGCAGAATCTTTCTGTCCAGCAAATCCCTAAGGAAGCCCTGTCATGACATCCTAATGCAAGAATATTCTGGACTTTATAACAACTGTCTCCACTGACCCTGGCAGCTTAACTGTTATAACTGGCATCTCTCTCTCTTTCTCTCCCTCTCTCTGTCCTCATTGTCTCTTCCCATAATTTTCCTCATCATCTCTGTCCATTTTCTCCCATCCTCTTTACGGCCTACATCCCTTTCATTGCCTTTGTAAACATGATTTTCTAAACATGCCTCCACCATTCTGTGGAACTACTGTACTGTATTTATTTATAGTTTCAGCTGAATCACAAGTCACCAAAATTGACATAGTGTTATGAAGTTCACTTATGTAAATAAAGTGTGACATAACTTGACTAACTTAAAAATAAACCTAGAATATCCTCTACTTCTCTTTTCCAGCAGTATTTCCAGGGTCTTCCTCTGCTTTTTATATACTCCATGTTAACGACTGACTAACAAGTTGTCTGAGTGTATGGCCAATCCAAACCCACTAACGGCATCTAATCTCCATCTCTAAGATCTCTCAAATGTCTTAATTGCAGAATGTGTGTGCCCAGTCTATCCCCAATTTAGTCCTGAGCCACTTGTTTATTAACACACAACTTTTCTCTTATAAACTTTCTTGTTCTCCATGTTTTTGGATCTTTACAGCATTAATGGTGATGTTCTTTACAGAAAATCTTTGTACTGTAAGGTGTTTTTATTGATACATATTGACCTTAACATCAGAAAGGCTATTATTTTCTTGCCAACCATAGTTGTCTAATTCAAACCCCACAACACTTCTGTGGTAGGTAAAACAAAGTCAAGATTCTACAGTTGGAATCAGAGTTCTAACTGTCAACTGTCTCTAAGGTTCTGTCTCTTAGGCCATGTCCACACAAAGCCGGGTATTTACAAAAAAAAGAAAAGAAAAAACAGACATTTTTATTTGCAGTTTTGGCCTTTCGTCCACATGCAAACGCAGTTTTGGTCATTTGGAAAACTCTGTCCAAAGTGAATACTGTCCAGAACTCCGTTCTCAGTGGTATTGTGTGGACAGGGCAAATGGAGATTTTGGCTTGTTGCAACGTCACCTTGTGTGCTGATGATGTCATTGTCTGTGTGCTAGTCTCCTTGATTTGACGTCAGCTTTGTTTTTGAGGATATTTTGTGCAATGGTGGAATTAAGTACAGTAAACTAGTGACTGTGTTAACGTTGCTTACTGGACTTTTTACATGCGTGTACATACATGCACTCACATTACGTTAACGAACAGAGGTGCCTGAAATGTACTACAAAGCTCACTGCTGCTACATACAAATCTCCGACGACACAGGCCCAGCAGACAGCGACGGCAGTTTTGAACGAGACCTGTCGGACTTCTACAAAGCGCAACCAGTAATGACGTTTTGTCTAGGCTTCTGATTGGCCCCCTATTGATTAGGGAGGCTCTTAACAGCACTTAACAGGGCGTTTTGTTTTCATGTGGACAAAGATATTTTTAAAAACTTAGAAAAACCTACAGTACATTTTTAAAAATACCTGGCTACATGTGGACATTCAATTCAATTCAATTTTATTTGTATAGCGCTTTTAACAATTGTCATTTCAATTATCATCAAAAGAATTATTTAAGTCTGTATGGAATGTGAGTGTGCATGAATCAAAATGGTCAGATAGTCCCTGGTGAGCAA
>JAQQZS010000019.1:12931417-12945437 GCA_030068045.1 Platyallabes tihoni | reverse complement strand
TGTTTTAAGTTAAAAACTTCAGTTCCCAAGATGCACCTCGGTCAGGTGACGTAGAAGTTCACCTGAACCGAGGAAAGTTAATTAGATTTATTTTAGTATAAATAGCCTGACTGGAGTTCAGTCAGGCGTCTCGCTTTTGTTGCTTTCTAGTATGTTTGTGTTGTTGGTTTTCTTTATTAAACTGAAGTTAAAAACTAGTAGTGCTCAGAAAGAGCCGGTTTACTTTTGTTTAACTTTATTTGAAAATAAAGTCTTTATTTGAACCGCCAGCTCGCCTCCTCTGCGTTCATGCCACACACACGCCGACAACAGCGAAAACGTGACAGTTATATTTTTAGGGTTATAAATATATTCTTAAAGACTTTGTCACCCTATGACATAAAAATTTTACATCATACTCATTTGACTATTTAACTGGTTTGAGTAATGACTTACAGTATATTCTTACTATACTTTTTACTTAGAGGATTTTTCCTTTTGGGACTGGTTGATTTCACAGTGTTTATAAGTCAACTTCTACCCTTTTTCTTGCCACAGTTTTTATACTGCTTTAAGGATTCTATGGATATAATGTCTATGTTTCTGTAATACAAAAAAAAAAAAACATTTTAGGGAGATCCCTATGATGGTACTATTATAATTCAAAAAACATAGTGATGAACAGTTGCCGGAGGGCTTACAGTACACACCTGGAATGATGGATGTGTTTGACAATAAAAGATGCAAAGTACACCTCAGCTCTTGCTACCTTCTCTGTAAAAGTACTTTACTGTACTTTGGGGTCAAGTGTGTTTTGATTTTAATTTTTTGGTATTAATTTATATATATATATTTTTAAAGAATAGAATGCCATCGCAGGACAGTAAACTGGACTGATGGAGAGAGAACGTGCTGAATGTAAAGCCCGGCCACTAAGAAAAAGTGAAAAGGCTTTCACTAAAAGCGGTCACTTTTATATAGGTGCATATAATGTTTTGATTTTGTGTTCGGACGCTGTTTTATGTTCAGGTCTATAGTAAACTGAATTTTGGCAGCCATATCCGAGTTGTCTGAGCCTATTTGACATGGGTAAACAACTGAGCTATAGTTACTAAAAGTCATAAGCACTAATCCATTACCTGATTCTACTACATCAAAGAGATTTGCATATTCTACAGAAGGTCAGGGATAACAAAAGGGTTGGGTTGCACCATAGAAAGAATTGCCATAAGAGGATTGAGGAGACTGGGGTGGGGGGGGGGAATTTAACATTTAATGTAAAATGTAAGAAGACAATAACAAAAACAAACACAAAACAACAGCTCTCTCACTCATTCACTGTGTATCCCACTTGGCCTGGAGTCTATCCCAAGAGACATGGAGCACAAGGTGGGGTACACCCTAGAAGTGGGTCTAATCTATTGCAGGGCACACATACATACATGCACACACTCATACGATCATTCATACACTACGGGTATGCCTTTGGAGTGTGGGAGGAAACCGGAGTACCCGGAGGAAACCTGACAAGCACGGAGAGAACATGCAAACATCAAGCACACAGACCCCAAGACAAGAATCGAACTTGGATCTTGGAAGTGCAAGGCGACATTGCTAACCACTACGCCACTGTGCCGCCCAAATACCTTCTGTGTTCACTATTTATATGCAGATTTATTACCTATAAATGAATGACAACTTTTGTCAAAGTTTTATCTCATTTAGAGTGAGAAGGTAAAAAAAAAATTCTATAACTGAGTTTCCTCCCTGTCCCCCTGGTAAAGCTCACATATAAACTAAAAGCTTTTACAGGTTAATGGGAGACAGAGCCTGGAGAAGCTCATGTGCTAATGTACGTGGCACTAAAGCCAGAATTCTTTGTTACTACACCCTTCTTTATTTAAAGCAACACTCAAACAACCACGGCTATGAAAAAGATCCTTGTATATCCCTTGTCCATTACCACAGTGGTCTTGAAGTAGTCTTTTTCATGATTTCATTAGGAAATGAAAGTGTGTGCTTCTGTGCTTGCGCTTGAATGCTAATGCACCTTCTTTCTTTTTGTAGAATCAGTTAGTGTTGTCAGAAAGTTCCAATTTATATTCAAGTTTCATGGAAATAATTAACTCATAACCTATTTATCGCAGAGCATATGCAGTGGAAATAGTTAGACTTTAACATAGCGGGAAGTCAACATTTTGATTTGAACTATCCAAATTGCGATTTAAAGCTTTAGCTGCAACACATTTAACATTAATACAGCCTTCTGACAACAGCAACAGTCTAACTTGAACTCTGCTTCATGTCTGATATCATATTGTCAAAGTTTTTGTCCAGTAAAATAGACGTATAATGTCAATTTGCAATGGGTTGTAATTTGTTTTTGACAGCTAGCCCAAACCCCGCTTTCAGAACCAGACACGGAAGCACTTTCTGCAAGAAAACCCATCTGATAATCGTATGTCATCTTAAACAACACTTTGTAATTGCATAAAAACTGCATCCAAATCGTTCCAAATCACCTCTGAACCGTCTAGGTTGTTTTGTACACGTTGTACATGAGATACAAAGCTAACTAGCTTTCAACACAATCAAGGGTACTACTTAATGTGTGGAAAAGGGGATTTTACACCCTACACAGTGTACTCGTTTTCCATTTCATGCTATCTGGGATTGAACCCTGAAAATATCTGATATTCCAAAATAATAAATAGAACAATTCAGTAAATCTCATATGTTTCACAAGACTCTCCACTACATTACCTCCATGGTTTATTCTCCTCATCTCTTGGCTACATAGCAAGAATTTAATACTACTATCACCCCTGTTAATTACACGAACTGTTGGTCGCTGGCTCAATGCTAGTTCTGCCAGTCATGGTGGGATGTTGCTATTTAATATAGATTTAGATTATAAATTTAGCTAAAACAGACCTCACAATTAGTATAAATTTAGGCTTGGCATATTTTAATAACATTAATTAACTCAGTCCAAGGTGCCATGGTGGTGTAGTGGTGAGCACTGTGGCCTTGCACCTACAGAGTCGGGAGTTTGAACACCGTCCTAGGTCTGTGTGTGTTTGGAGTTTGCATGTTCTCCCCATTCTTATTGGGTTTACTTCGGTACTTTTTTTTAAATGAAAAAATCATTCATTTGTCATGAGTCTTTTATCTCAACTCAGTTATTTAATTATTCTTTTCTACTCATCACAAAGCCATAGTTTTCCTCCATACTTAATTAGTTTTGCTTATTTTGACGATTTTATAGTGAAGAAAGAAACTTATATTGCTAAGAGAGAGAGATAGAGAGCGTGAGAGAGAGATGTAAAGTCCTATATTAAAATGTGCCATGCTGCAATCTCATTACAAAAGAAACCCTGTGACACTATGCACCCAATTAGCATCTTCAACACACACAGAAAACACTTTAGAGATGAGAAATAAGATCAGCAATACTGTACTTGTGAAATTTAGTTAGTGCATATCGAATTGGCACTGGTCCATTTCCTCTAATCTCAGCACAGACACAAATACATACAGTAATGTACACATTACTTATAGATTGAAGTTTGAGGAGTCAAGCTTATACAGTAGACTAAACACACACACACACACACACACATATATATATATATATATATATATATATAAATAATGCTGCCTTCTGAATTTTTGTGACAAGGCAAGAGGATGGATTGGATCAGCTTCTGGGTAGCATCATTGTAATTAGAAAGTAAAAGTCAATGAGATAAAAACCTTCTGGGCTCGCATATATCCTTATGATAAAGACATCATGCTGTCCTCAGGCAATTAGGACTTTACAACACACCTACTGTAGATATTGCCGTTTGGAGCACAGCGTCACTCATCCTGTTGAAAATGAAAAGGTCAGACAACAAATGTTAGACTCAATTACTGTAACACAACTACTAGTTCACAACTTTGAATATTTGTTTAAAATGCTACTCTGTTAAAAGTTCTAGAATATAACATACAAGGTCACACTTGGAGAAGTGGGTGCACCAATATTCATTAAGATCTTAAGTTGTTTATTAACCTTGTAGTCATCTAGGTCATTTTGAAATACCTGGATCAATTATCAACTAATTTTGAATATTGCTCTTAAGCTGAAACGTGCAGGCATAGTAACCATGACTTAGTGATCATGACTCACTACCTACGAAACATCCACAGACATACCTTGGGACAATTGAGTATGGCCAATTTCCCTATTTGCATGCCTTTTTCAGGTTGGTGCGAGGAACCTGGGGAACCATTGAAATACTGTGTCATTTTAACCTGGTCAAGTGCTTGCATCCATTTTTCAATTACTTCAAACAAAGGATGCAGGCTAATTGTTCAGTTCAGCCTTTATTCATCACACATACATTACTGCACAGTGAAATTCTTTATTCTTCACATATCCCAGCTTCTTGTTAGTAGGCAGGGGTCAGAGCGCAGGGTCAGCCATGTTACGGCGCCCCTGGAGCAGACAGGGTTAAGGGCCTTGCTCAAGGGCCCAACAGCGGCAACCTAGCGGAGCTAGGGCTCGAACCGCCGATCTTCCTATCCGTAACTCAGAGCCTTAACACACTGAGCCACCACTGCCCGTAAATTGTTTGTATCTCAAATAGTGAAGGCAACAGACTTCCAAATAATAATTGGAGTTAGACACAGTTTCAATGTTTATGTCCAGGCTGAAAATGTATCTTCTTAGTAAAGCCATTTGTAAAAGTAAATAATCTAACAAACTAACATAATTACAAACACAAGGATTACCTTTAATACTTGAACAGTCAACGACTGCCTGAAGTCTGTAACCCATGGGCATGAACAAATGCGGAGCTTCATTCCTCAATATGCTTTGTCATGCCTTTACTGCAGTTGTCTTTAACAGTTGCTGGTTTGGAGGTATTTCTGCCTTTAGCCTTGTCTTCAGAAAGTTTAAAACATGCTCAGCTGAGGTGACTGACTTGGCCAGTGAAGAATATTCCATTTCTTTGCCTTGCGTAGCTTTCACCGTATACAGCATTTTGGGTTATTATCCCTCTGCAATATGAAACGGTGCCCTACAGTAATAGTTTTGCTTCACTTAGATGAATCCGGGCATAAAGTATAGCCCTGTACACTTCAGATTGCATCCTGCAACTTTTATCAGCAGTCAGATCATGAATAAACACTAGAGACCCAGTTCCGTTGGCAGCCATACACACTTATGCCATAACACCACCTCCAACATGTTTGACATATGATGTGGTACTGTATGCATGATCTGTACCTTTCTTTCTCTATACTTTCCTCTAACCATCATTCTGGTACACCTTTATGTTTCATCAGTCCAAAGAATCTGGCAAAGTTTTCTAACAAAGTTCCTGACCTTTCTGCTCTTGAGCATTACCTTAAGTTTGCAAGTTGTGATGAATCATCAGGTCAGTATTCGTATAAATTAAAGGTTTGAGTGAACAGCTAAAAATGCAATTGTAACACTCAGAACCACCTCCAGGACTTTTATCTGCTTAATTAGTCATGGAGTAACTTTACACACCTGGCCACGCAACTGCTTGAGGGGAGGTGTGTATAAAAATGGCTATAATTCCTGAATTCTCAATTCAACACCGTTGTTAAACCGCTTGAATTAACTCACATCTTGTTCGTTTAATTACAAATTCAAGTCAAAAACATTTTTCCAAAATTTATGACCCTACATGTAAATGACCCTGCCTAATACCACTGTAGCTCTGCAAGAAAGTATATTTTAAGTATTATTTTCTCTGAATTAAATATGTATTCACTGTTTATTACTGTTCATTAAAATGTTTCAGATATATCAAAGAAATTATACACACCCACACAGAACTAGCTGCTAAAATATGCATGGAACTTTCGCATGAAAAATAATTTTTTTCACCTGTCATCTAACTTTTGTACTCGTAGTTGGATACATGCTACAAATTAAAGAATCAGATAATTGCTCTTCTGTGAAAGATTACATCAGTGCAGTGGTTTCTTACAGTATGTAACTCCTGTCCCAAAAGATAAGTACATAATGTTGACCAGTCAAATAGAGTGTTTCTGGGAAGCTGTCCATGTTTTAATGAAAAAAAAAAAATACCACACTCTTGTGATAGCTAGTAGAGTTGATAAAACAATATTTATTTCATAACAATACTGTTAAGTTCTCAAATCTGACTGGACATACAGACTGTAATTCAAATCAGTTTTGCATTAATGCCCCTGCTTTAATATGTTATAAGTTTCTATGCAATAGTTTAGTCACAGGTAATAGTTTCACGTAATTCAATGCTGCTTATAAACTGGTGTTGGTTAGGAAAGGAAAATATATGATCATTGGTGTGGTGAAGCATTCTGTAAGGGAACATTACACATTGTGGGGAACATTGAGCAAAGATTTTTGAGCAAAGATTTTTAATACATTTTGACTTGAAAAACGAGCAAGTCTTGGTTTATGAGTACCGAGTATCATGTAGCACGCATACGCTTCTTGTTTTGACGCCGAGCATCACGTGATTACAGCTGAGCCAATGTTTTTTCTCTCTCTTACGCTGCGAAATTGCCGGTAATCGTCTCCCCTGCTTGTTCTTAGTGCGCATCTCTTACTGGTATAATCAACATCCATGCACACATGTACTGTTTACTATAACACTGTGACCACATGTGCGCGCGTAAACCATATTTCATTTTGTGTTTGTAAGCGCGTGTGTACAGCAAGCATGTACTGCATCTTATAACACACGTGTGCGTGTGTGTAAAGCAAAAGAAAGTCTCATTAGAGAGGTTAAAGATCCCTTTTCGTCCTCTTTGTTTCAGCCTGTCCTCATGTGCGACACCGTGCCCCTTCACACATGCACTCTCATCTTTACACCCCCACCCACCCCCTCTCGGCTTCACACACACATACACACACTTTGCTCTACACTGAAACACTACTCTGTTGCGATTTTTTTCAAAGGTAAAAGTTTTACTTTACAGCAGTGATTCCGTTAGTATGCGCTCACGCGATGTTCCTTGCTAATTTTTCCAACAAAAGTCTTTCCTTTAATGTGTGTGTGTGTGTGTGTGTGTGTGTGTGTGTGTGTGTGCGTGTGTGAAATTCAAATAAAAGAGGAGAAAGTTTTATTGTGTAAGATGGTAAGATGAGAAGGGGAAGAAGGGAGGGGCTGATTCCTCCTCTCCGCTTACTTTAGACACACACACACACACGCACACACACACACACACACAGTGCCTGCGAGCATAAACGGAAACACTTATCTGTCTGGATTTATTTTTACGTTTTTTGAAGGTAAAGTGCAGGTTAATTTGTTTTATTTTTACTTTATATTTTTTGTGGGCTGTGGAATGAATAATTTGAGTTTCAATTATTTCTTATGGGAAATTTTGCTTTGGTTCCATTGTACATTTACTGTCTTTTTAACAGTACACCAGCTTTCCTTCACAAACATCCTCATGACAAAGGATTTCCAGGTTTCTTGGCATAAATAAAAGCTGCATTTTGGGGTAGTAATAGTACATAATTACCTTACATAATTATAGTTAAGTATAAACCACAGCTAGCTCTTACCTTTTCTAAACCAAAAACACACCATCTGTAAAAAAAATAGTACCAAGCCAATCAGGCAAATATTACTTAAAACTGAAACAGAAGTACAGTATAGCAAACATATAGTCATGCTTACAAATAATCAGATAGCATGCCCATACTGTATGTAAGCTGGGCAAAGTTGCATAAAAAGACTGTGGATGGGAAATAGCAAAGCATGTTTAACAAGTTGCAAATATAAAAGTATCAACAACTGACCAGCAGTTTCCCTTCTGCAGGACCGCACATAAAACATTCCGTATAACCCCAATGTTCCAGACATATTTTTATAGTCAGTATTAATCATGCAGTATTTGCTTAAAGTCTGTGGAGTCTTGCTGTCAGCTTGAGCTTGATAAGCGCATACATAATTTATTAATAAAGTGGAATTTGTCATGAAACCCATTTTCTCTCAAACTATGTTTGTTCTTTGCTAAAAAAAAAAAAGACCAATATTAAAGCAGGCAATAAATTAAAAGAAGTCGCATTAGTCATAAACCTTCTTATTTTGTTTGATGTCCGATTGAGTCATGCCAAGTGAGCCAAACAAGCATTTCCATTAAAACGTCAGCTGCTACACACTTAAAAAAAATGCTCAAACGCTCAATCATACGCCTGCCTGAATGAATCTGAATGGTGGTTTAAATCTTTGGACAAATAACCATTTTCTTCATCTCTTTGTTAGGGTGAGGGTCGTCCTGGAGCCTATCCCAAGAAACTTTGAGCACAAGGCAGGATACATCTTGAGCACAGAGGCAGCCCATTTCAGGGACCAAGCATACATACTCAGATGGGTACTTTGGGAATGACAATAGCCCAATCTGCAGGAAACTGGAGTACCTGGAAGAAACCCAGCAAGCATGGGGAGAACATGCAATCTTCATGCACACACACACACACACACACACACACAAAATGCAGGAAATTAACCCTTTCTTGACCATGGAGGTGCGAGGCCACAGTGCTGACCACTACATAACCGTGCCACCGTGTATTGTGAATACAATATTTAAAAAATAAATAAATAAAAATAAGTATTTAGATGGAATTAGTCTTATGGTGTGGAATAATGTAAACTTTTAAACAGAGTGAAGCTATGCCCTGGTTATGCTTCCTTGTCTTACATTAACAGTTATCTTTCTTTATCTGTTGTGTAGTTGAGTGCCTATTTTCTTCTACAGTTTACAGTTGAATGTGTACAAGACATGCACAATCACAAGAATGCAAAATGAGATAAGGATGAAAATAAAGAAAATTTATTGAGGTGTTATTGGAAATCAGGTAATGTATGCATGTGTTTAAATCTACACCTATTGATTACTTAAGCATTTCTTACTTCTACATTGACACCAACTATTAATAAAATGTAAGTAATAGATTGATTTTTTTTTGGCCTGGATAAAATTTTAATACCTAAACTTATACTTCTTGCACAATATTCAGAAAATCAAATTTCTGTCAAGTGGATGGCCCTGTATTTCATGACCCTATATTCTAACCTAGCACTCACAGAGACATGCATAAAATGTTTTTGGAATGGATCTCCAACTGAAAATAATCTAAATTATGCATGGATATGTTTTTTTTTTTTATTATTAAGTGGTGTAATAGGAAGATGACCCATTCTGTCTTGTTTTTAGTTCTTAATTATTCAGTTACTTCACAGACCTAGACCAAGAAGGAGTGCCAAGTCAGCATGGAGCCCACTGCAGTTATTAACGTGAACATTTACCGAATGGAACGCCTGATATTTAAAAATCGACAGATAACTTGTTGCCAACTTGTGGAAGAGGCGCATCTGTCTGTGAAAACTGCACACACTACCACTCACCTATCAACACCTGTATTTCAGCATGGTGAGGGCACATCGGTTACCGAGAGAGCCCTGTCCCTTAGACCAGCACGGAAGATTGCTAGCCTGCAGTGAGTTAAATGAATATTTTGACATGGGAGGACAGGGTGTCTGATAGTAGCTCCAGTGTACTGAGAAAACTCTCTACTATGATGGCATCCAAGCATTAGTGAAACACTGAGCTAAGTGCATTAGTGTAGCAGGGGATCATATAGAGAAATGAAGGTAGTTTTTATCCTCATAGCTGTGCTCTGTTATTCTGCACAATCAAAAGTTCTGCTTTGACTTTAATGTCCTCGATTTACCTGCAACTGACTGTAAAGAACTACAGCATGTAACAACTAAAGACAAAAACAGTCCATACCCTGTGGTTGACTAGAAAAAAGAAAACCAAAGGCAAGAAGAAACAGTGGATAGCCTATCAAAGTTTTATTGTACATGTGGGTGCTAAATTTTTATATTAGACTACTTTCTAAACAAGGGATTGTGCAAAGCTGGAATAATTTCAGTACTGAGCTCAAGAGTGGATTCCGACTGTTCCTGGCTCCTTAGCCATATTAGCATGGTACTGTAGTTAGCAAATATTTATTTAAAGTGTTCATCTTTATGCATGTATGACCAATCCACACAAGGCCTGTTCAAATAAGTCTTCTATTTTACACCCCAAATGAAATAAAACATTGCCCTATCTACGGCAAATTAAACCTACTATAAACTAACAATGCTAGCATACTAGCTAATTAGCTTCCTAATATGGCTAACCTACAGTTCTTTTGCTCTTAAGAAATGGATGAGATTTGAAATTTAGCTCTGTGTTAAGCCTGATGTAAACTTTTATATTGCTGAACAGATTCCAGTTAAGGAATATTGTTGTGATTTAAAACTTTTCATGCACATACAACAGATCTGTTGCTATTAAAATTTATTTTTCATTAGCTAGGGGAAAATGCTGGGAAAATGGCTGGGGGGGGGGGGGGGGGGTTGGGAATACCAGAAAACAAGCCAAGCCTCAAAACCGGTGTAGAAAAAAAAATAACCAGCATATTATTCTCGAACCACTTAAAAAGACAGTAAATTTTCCTGCGTTATGTCTGGCTACAAAGATTCATGTGTTTATCTGGACCCTAATATTTCACTCATAAAAGTAACCCATGTGAAATTAAAATACATTATGTAAACACCTTAATCTGAATATTCTGACCTGATTGTGAAGGTGTGGTGTAAACTTTAGACAGTCCTTTCAATATTAAAATATTAGTCATGACCTTATCATTTCTCTCTTATTGGATTACATATATTCTTTTTGGGAATACAGTATATGCACCACATGGGTGTATCATCAGGTGACAAGTTTCCAAGAGGAAAAGTTTACTTCCATTTCTGATCATATACTCTGACCAGTCAAAAATGAGCCTGAATTCTCGTAACCCATCATAATGTACTGTATGCTGGATGAAGGCTGGATTTATCAGAAAAGATGAGAAGCCTAACATAGCCTTCCAGTTGGAGAAATAGTATTATTATACTAGTACAGTGGAACCTCGGATTATGAGCATAATTCGTTCCGGAAGTGGGCTCGTATTCCAAAACACTCGTAAACCAAATTTAATTTTCCCATAAGAAATAATGGAAACTTAAATTATTCGTTCTACAGCCCAAAAAAATAAATACATAAAAATAATTAATACAAAATATAAAGTAAAAATAAAATAAACTAACCTGCACTTTAGGCGGCACACACACCGGACTGCATTACCCACAATGCATCTCCTGCACTGGACTACACTTCCGTAAACAGCGGTCATAAATCAACCTCTCTCTCCCGCTACACTGTTTTATCTGAAAAAATAGCAAGGCACATCGCTAATGACACTCGCATGAGCGCAAACTAACAGAATCACTGCTGTAAAGTAAAACAAACAAACAAATGAACCGCCACTTTACCTCACTTTACGCGCTGTACACATGCGCTTCCAAACACAAAATAAAATATGTTTTACACACACACACACACACGGTCACAGTGTTATAGTAAACAGTGCACGGATGTTGATTATACTAGTAAGAGACGAGCACTAAGACCCAGCAGGGGAGACGATTACCCACAATTCGCAGCGCAAGAGAGAGAAAAAACGTTGGCTCAGTTGTGATCACGTGACACTCGGCGTCAAAACAAGAAGCGCCTGCGTGATACATGATACTCGGTGCTCGTAAACCAAGACAACGCTCGTTTTCCAAATCAAAATGTATTAAAAATCTTTGCTCGTCTTGCGGAACACTCGTAAACCCCATTACTGGTAATCCGAGGTTTCACTGTATTATATTTCTGACAGATGAAACACTTCACAGTGTTACACTATATACTTATTAGCAGTGATCATCCATGTAAACAGTTAAGCTGGAATCTTGAATCGGAATGATTTTAATTAAAATCAGATGGGATGAGTCAGAAACACTGTCCACGGAAATGCAGCGATAGAAACGGGGTGTTTGGAAAAGGAGTGAATCACAAGGAATTTCAGAAATGCCAGAATGCATGATCCGAATGGTATTACACATTGTTGGACAAAATACATAAATCCTGTACTTGAATAAGAGTTGAGATACCATAGGGAAAACATAAGTGGAATTACTCAATTTAGATTTCCGCTTGAGTAAAAATAAAGTACTTGCCTTCAAATGTACATAACTATCAAAATTAATGACCTAGAAAGTCATGGTAAAAAAAAAAAAAAAAAGCCTGCTCCAGCAACAGACTGAGTGTTATCCACAGCCATGGGTGTAATTTGCTTTTTAGCTAATTTTAACAGGTTGCCACTGGGCCATATTGTTTCCAGAGCACCGTGTCTAATGAGCGGGCATTGGTCATTAGGCTGGAGAAGTCAGGGGGCAAAGAGATAGTACTGGTGCCACTGTCGTGTGTGTGTGTGTGTGTGTGTGTGTGTGTGTGTGTGTGCATTTGTGTATGTGCTGATAGACACCTCTACATATACACAGTGCCAACTGTGAATTTAACCCCCAAATTGAAAAATTGTTCTCTTTCCTCAAGGCCATTAATATGTAGTTCACAGATGTTGCATTCTGTTAAAATTCTTAACTATAACATTCTATGCTTTTTGCTATACGATGCTACAAATTGACAAGTTGTGATGAGGCATTGGTAGTTGTACGGTGAGATCTTGGTTTACCAGGGTGTGTCGGGTGACCTGTTGCTATTTGTAGCTTGCCAACATAGGCTATGGATTTTTTTTAATGCTTGAACCTATGGCTTTTTATGGTTTTAAGTGTCAGGATGATATCATCCTGTGATCTTTAATATATTTTATTAACTTTTGTTAAAAACTATGACCATCCACAAGTTAACTAATATTTTTTTCAACATAAAACGTGGTTTCTCAAAATTTTTTAACTCACACAGTTTTGTCGCAATGGATACATCAGCATGCAGTTGTGTTTGTGTACAAACGTACAGTACTAGTCAACATAGTCTCCATCACCAGCGATGAATTTGTGCCATTGTTGAACCCAACTCTCGAATCCTCTTTGAAAATCTCATTTGGCCCAGTTGATGGTCTCTTACTGCAATACAGAAGGTTTACAAAGATGACGCCATTGACAGGAGAAATGTGCACAGATGGATAAACAAGTTTATAGAAGGGGAAACCAGAAGTGAAGACAAACCACACAATGGGAGACCATCAACCACTGACCCAAAAGTGTCCAAGAGTGCATACATAATTTTTTTCGAGTTGGGTTTAACGATAGCTCAAATGTACAGTATGTTGAGTAGTACCTTTGTGTAAA
Source organism: Platyallabes tihoni (assembly GCA_030068045.1). Lineage (NCBI taxonomy): Eukaryota > Metazoa > Chordata > Actinopteri > Siluriformes > Clariidae > Platyallabes > Platyallabes tihoni. The sequence goes on along the minus strand of JAQQZS010000019.1, from coordinate 12,932,202 downwards.
GAAAGATTTGCTGTACCACCTCGTACAATTTGAAAACATACTGTATGTCAGTTAGTAAACAGCCCACTTTTGCACTCCTCGTATTTATGCAGAACCTTTCATACAGAACAAAAACTCTATGTGCCTGTAGACAAACTTAATCTATTTTAAGTTTTAGAAATGGCTTACATTCCTTCTTTAATGTCATTTAATGTAGGTCATTTAATGCTTATCCTAGCTTTTGCAAATTGCACGCCCATATTTCACAAAAATAAAAATAAAATCAAGGTATTTTATAAGTTAATTCATCAATGTGTTACTATAGGTGACATAATGAAATAACACAAAAGTGAAGTATCCTCAACATATAGTCTGAATGAGGGGGAAAAAACAAGGTTACTCATCTCCCCTTCCAATGCACTTTTAATATTTTCCAAAAACCTGAGTTCCTTTATCATATCCCCAAATATGCAATTTTGTGATGACAGCTTCATAAAAATAAAAACACTAACAATAAAAGAGAACTTAGAAAATAAGGAAAATGTGGAAAAATATTTAGTAAATCTCACTTGGTATGATTTATTGCCTGCTTTTTTCATTTTTTTATTCATTGATTAAGCTCTGAATGTTCTTCACAAGTATTCAGTCAGAGTAGTACTCAAGTTTCCAGCATCTTCAAACATCTACAGTAAAGAATATAAATCATAAGCAATTCGCAAACTAGTACACTCTTCTTCTTCTTCTTTGTCTTTCGGCTGTTCCCTTTCAGGGGTCGCCACAGCAAATCATCTGCCTCCATCTAACCC
>JAQQZS010000019.1:12852190-12872629 GCA_030068045.1 Platyallabes tihoni | reverse complement strand
TGCCCGAAGTCTCCTGGGATAGGCTCCAGGTCCCCCGCGACCCTGAACGCAGGATTAAGCGGTATAGAAAATGAAATAGAAATGAAAATAGTCTGTATTACTAGCCATCATACAGATGTACTGTAGTCTTGTACAGTAGCTGACGACACAGTAACTGGGTTACTGTACCGGGTCTGTGTTGTAATATCCACCGTGCCATATCTCCAAAGAATGTTTCTCTCGCTCTCTGTAGCCTTTCACAGAGTCGGTCAGCCCATTCTTTCTGTGAAACTGTTTCCTGTTTTAAGGCAGCTTTTACTGTCTTAGTACACCTTTATCACCTTAGCAGAATAAATAGGTACAGGAGCGATAGAGCGAGAGGGAACTGTTCGCTAATATCTAATCCCTTCGCGAATGGCATCAGGACAGATTTTTAAAAAGGATAGGCAAATATACTTTGTTTATACTATGTTTGTGGGAAACACTGCCATTTTTAATGCATAATGTGGTTCAACACTCATGAATTTAAGATCTTGGCCAAAATTATTGCACCTCTGGACAGATGCAAATGCTATGATATTGCATAAGATAAAACAAGGCAAAATCTGTGCAAAATTAATCAAACCATTAAAACCCAAGCAGTACAGATCTGTGCCAGAACACGGCATAGGTCAGTGATGATTAAAAAAATATTGGTGTTTATATGGAAGCATTGCTGGGGAGGCTTCAGACTTCAATATATGTCAGGTAGGATGAAAGTTATAATTACTTTTATAATGTGTAAATTTTACCACTATGGGAATATGGGAATAACATCGAAAAAATGTAGAACTCTCAAAATTAGCATATTATTACAAGTTTTTGATCATAGAAACAACCGAAAACAACCAGAAAAACATGTAAGCATGTGTATCTGTGCTATTTCTATGACTACTGTATGTGACCCATTTTCTATTTTTTTTTTTTTGCTTAGTCATGTTTGTATAGTTTAATCATATTACATAGGCTATACTGAAAACCAGGATACAGTATGTCACTCTATACTGTACAAAACTATGCCCTATATATGTTTATTTAAAAAAAAATGCAAAACAAAAAATGGCTATGGAGTTTTAAGGGATCTAAACATTTGCAACTTTTTTTGGTATATTGAACATTGAGCCAGTAAGAGAATGCGGCAAAACACTGATTGTCAATGTTGATAACTAGTCGACCAAGGCCACTGTAAGGTTAGCCGAGTAGCTCATTTTTATGGAAATGGAACCAGTAGTTATACAGTATTATACAGTAGTTAGAATTAAATTTTGACCACAGTAGTTGCAATCTATGAACACAGTGTGTGGAAAAGAAAGTTTCATTGTCATATATACTACAGCATATTGGATATAGCTAGCTGCTTGTACACTTAATAGCAAAGTTGACCTGCAGGTTAAATGCAACATTGTGAAAAACATTTTCCATTTTAAAAACAGAGTCTCCACTTTACTCTTTTTTTTTTTTTTTTGCTAGTACTGCATACCAGCAGAAAACCCCTTGCCCACCTCTGCTATTGCATGACGATACAGTAGGCTCTAATGTCAGAAGGGATTGACCGTGGTGAATAAGTACTTTCCAGAAACTGGCAAGCAATAATCAACCTCTTTCCTCTGGGTCAATCATTTCTCTCCACATTTTCCTTAGAAGCACAAAAAAAAATCAATTCAGGGCCTTTTTTTTAGCAACAAAGAGCAAATTATTCTAAATGCACCACGTTTTGTCTTGGTCAGTTTTAAACCCGCAGGTGGTATCCTTCATACAACACACCATTCACATCAACCAATCAGGTTTAAATGTCATGACTGATGTGAAGTGTACTTGAAAAACGAACAGTGAATTTTTTTGTGGGTAAATGATTTTGTGTGCCCATTCTGCGAGAGGTGGTCAGTACCTTAACAAGGAGGATTTTTTTGGAGCTAGATCTAAATTAATATGTGCCTCTGTGCCTCTGCTCTCAAGCTATGGATTTGCTTAATAGCAAAGATATGGCATCGGAGTTAAAATCAATTAAAGCAGCCTTGGATGCATTTTCCAAACTAGGAGCCATAGTTGGACTTTCGTGCAGTTTTAATATGAATCTCTGTAGAAAAAACACAGGTGTCTCTGACACAAATTCTACATCTAAATAAACTTGTGATTTAACAAATTATAAAATTACAACAAAGCCCATGTTGATAAAGCTTGCCTAATTGTTGTGCACCGCACAGCTCAAAACCCTGAGCAGCTCTTCCCACTTATTTGACTTCGAGTGAAATTAGCAGCATTTGCTCATGAAGGAGTGCTTGCCTGCCTGCATACTAATAGGAGGTGAATTCATCCAAATGAGCACCCTTCCTTGTCTAATGCTCCTCACGTAATTGTATTTCCAGGTTTAGCAGCCTCTTCACCAGCTGGCTGATCCTTGTAAGGTGCAAGTGCCAATAGCATCCAATCTGTTAATACATAACTGGAGAGCATCTTTAAGTGACCAGAATTAAAGGCCAAGATGGAGGAGTGATGGTCAAATCAGGAAGGTTTGCTTTCACCAAAGAGTTTGCTACAACCAAACTCCAATTCTTGTCTTATTAAAACTATATGTGAATAAGAATTTAAAAAAATATTTAAAAAAAAAAAAACATGTCCCAGTCACATAGGGACATGTTACGAACACTATCACGTGTTTCCTGCAAGCCATGTGACGCCAGCCAACCACAACTGCTTGCTCATGCAGGGAGCGTCGTAACACACTCGGAGGACAGGGCTATACGATCCTTCTACTTGTGCGAGCTTACAGATGCCCATGATTGGCTGTAGAGCAATGATTGATATGAGAGTGCCACCTATCCCTCGCCTCTGAGGGAGTTCGTCAGCTCTCTCTAGGTCCCCGCCTGCCAAAGACTACAACATGACCCAGGATTCTAACTTACAATCTCCGGGTCATAGGGCAAGCTGCGCACTGTGCCACTCGGGGGCCTTAAAACACATGTGCAAGTGTTCACGCGTCTTGAGTTAAAATATTACCATGAAATGCATTCTGACTCCCAAATGGAGCAAAATCAGGACAAGTGAGGCAAAAAAGAATTAATGGACTGAAATGGAAAAAAGTCATTAAAAAGACACATAGGTGGAAAATCAATGAATGTTTGCAGCCAGGATCTGAAATTAACACCCACCGAGCGGCAAATGAGAGTAGACTTTCCATCTGCCACATGGCAGGTAAATGTTTGTTATGAAGTCGTTTTTAAGTCTTCATTTTGTTGAAGCTACATTTTTGTCCCTGCTCCGCTGCTGTCTGCACACACAAACACAGACTGGCCCAAATACATGCACACACTGGGACACGTACCAGCCACCACGCCACTTCTTTTTGCTCTTTGGGGGTGTCACCTGGCAGCAACTTGTCTGCTGCTAGCCATCGTTAGCCTCAGGCTAACTAAGTACTGTAGCTAGCTAGTACTGTATGTGGCAATATTTGCAAGCAGTCAGCCAACCTTCCAAATGAATGCAGAGTACCACTGAAGAAAAGGAATACAAAGCAGTACAGGGCAAGCAAAAAAAGTTTTGTAAAAATGGTGTTTTTGAGATAGTGTTTGAAGAGGCTGGCTAAAAATTCCTAAAAATTGGACAATGGTAGATTGAAAAAAAAGTCTAAATGTCTGCTGTGACATTTGGATGCTACTGTAGCATTAGAATAGCTACAAATGCAAGTGCAAGGCGACAGTGCTAACTACTGCACCACCGCCTTGTGTAGGACTAATGTTTTTAGAAATAATTAATGATATAAATTCTTAAAATGCTTCCATAATATTGAAGAAATGGTAGCAGATAATTGTATCCTCAGTTATGAAGACTATGTACAAGTGTGGAGTTTTGTTCTGCATATTAGAATAGCTACAAGGTTGGCTGACCCCTTGCAAATATTGCCACATACAATACTGGTTAGCTACAGTACTTAGCTATTCAGAATTTGGGATAAACAATATAAATGCATGGATCCATCCTGCCTTGATCGTGGTGTACTGGTGTGGGGAAGATTTTCTTGGCACAATTTAGGCTCTTTATTGAGCTTGTTTAAATGCCATAGCCGGCCTAAGTATTGTTGCTGATCAGGTCTATCCCTTTATGACCATAGCACCAGCACCTAAAATACATATTTCTTGAACACAAAAATTAGTCTTCTGTACTTAAATGGTCAGCACATTCACCAGATCTCAGTCCAACAGAGCACCCTTGGGATGTGGTGATTTACATCATGGATGTGCAGCCGACAAATCCACAGAAACAGTTTGATGAAATGAGGGGCTGCTCAACAATTTTATGACAATACAGTATGAAAGCATATATATCACTGGCCAGCCAAAATAACTCACCACCTGGATTTAACTAAACAAATAAGTGAGAGCCTTCCAATGGATAAAAGTTTAATATGTTCAACTGGCAACAAGTTATTTAACCCTAACTGATGCAGTTAGTAGCTTCTCATTTCTTACACAACCATGTCTTAAGAAATCCAGGCTAATTTGAAAAGAAAAAAAAAAAGGCATCAGTTTGCTAGGGAGCATAAAAAGTGGACTTTGGAGCGTTGGAAATAAATCATGTGGTCTGATGATCCAGATTTACCCTGTTCCAGAGTGACACAAACCACACCATCAACTATGGGAACTGACACGAAAGTGTATAAAACATACTACACATGATCTTTAATTTAAAAAAAAAAAGGATTCGGAAGTTCAGTTAAACAATGGTGAAAATGTACTTCTTGTGAAGTAGTACCATCTGTATAGAGGAAGTTTTACACTACCAAAATGAGTAATTTGATTTAAAGAAATGCATATCCTTAACAAAAAGTTTTGCATTATTGCATTCTTATTACTTTATATGTCACATATACACACTGCACAGTAAAAAATTTTATTCCTCACATATCCAAGCTTCTATTTAGTAGGCGGTGGTCAGAGCGCAGGGTCAGCCATTATACAGTACGATGCCCCTGGAGCAGACAGGGTTAAGGGCCTTGCTCAAGGGCCCAACAACAGCAACTTGGTGAAGGCAGAGCTCAAACTGCTGACCTTATCACACTGAGTCACCCATTTTTTTTTTTTAAAACTTGTAAATGGTTTCATCAATATACACACTATACAATATATATATACAAACATACACTCACTCACACACTACGGGCAATTTGGGAATGCCAACTAGCCTAATCTACATGTCTTTGAACTGTGGGAGGAAACCGGGGTACGCGGAGGAAACCCACCAAGCACGAGGAGAACATGCAAACTTCCACACTGAAATGGAATCGAGTCTGGCCATGAATCAAACCCGGACCCGGAGCTATAACTGTGAAGATATTAAACAACTGTGATGACATGGCTAATTTATGCATTTGCATTGTAGAGAAAGTTAGTCAAGAAAAAATGACAGATGCTAATACAGCTGCGGTTCCACTCTGCATGAAGCTGATGATTTCCTGCATATAACCATAAAGAGTAGGAGAAAGCAGGAGAAAGGACACACGGTAGGCACACTGTGCCCTGTACTATTTTAGTCTTGGAAACCACTAGAAAGCACTCTGGCATGGATCTCTCACATTCCCACCAGATAGGATTTTATTGGTGAGGATATTTAATAGCAGGCCAGGGAAGGAGATCTGAATGGGCTTTGTGAAATTAAAATAGCAGGAATTCTTACCCTGTTCACATGACCATGATCAAAATGAACAGGAGAAAAGCTTGAAGGTATTTTAACTTTTCTTTTGGAAAGTAGGGATTGGAGATGGGAATCACCAGGGACCAGCTTATACAGTAGTATCACAATATCTAGGTGCCAGTTTGATTTGTATTGCAGTTGTGTAAAAATCATGATTTTGTTACAATTTTAAACAAACCACGCAAGATGCTATTCTGCCTGTCAATGTATGAATAGTTTAGAGTGCGCCACCTTTAGGATTATAGCGGAAATTCAAACATGTATACTTTTTTGATTTTGGAGTGATGATACATGACCAATCATGACAAAAGAATCGTGTTATGTAACTTAATGCCCCCCCCCCTCCCCAATACATGCACAACCGGGGTTGGCAATGCAAATGAAGTACAAGATGTAGAATACAAACGATTAAGGTCAAGGTGACAAATTCCTCATCAGCGTCCTCAAAATCTCTCTTGTGCATTCTTAAGCTTTTTATTATGGAACAGTGCCCAATCCTTGTTTTCACCCTTCCTCATTACTTTACTTTTACCCCTGCCTTTACCTTCCATCCAGGATCTCATAAGCATACATTTAAAACCCACTTAAAAGAGAAGCTGGTACTGTAACACAGAATGTTCAAACTGCTTCGCATTAATAATTTTATAGCAAGCAGATGATTTATTCACTCGATACAGTTGTGGTCGTATCCCATTCTGTCCAGCAGCTTTTAATCTTTTTGATAAAAATTATCCATAAATAAGACTGGACGAGTCTGACCGGATACATAAAGTATGAAGAAATGAAGTGACACAAAGATGTTCATTCATAGCACACCTCTTGTGAAAATTATTTCACTTAAAATGATTTCTTTTTATTAGGCCTGTGTGCAACTAAAGCAATGTTGTGGATTTAAAAAACAAATTTATAGTAATTAAACATGATTTATGAGCCTGGTGGAAGTACTGGGTATTTTGGCTAGACCAATAACAGGACAAGAACCAGAAAATGTAAAAAATTAAACAGAGGGCCAGACACTGCAGGTAAGGGCAACATACCAGTCCCAGAGGACCACAGTCCTGCATATTTTAGTGCTGTCTCAGCTCCCTGCACACCTGATTTAACTAATTAACCAGCTTTTCTTAATTGAAGTGGGTGTGATAAAGCAATGGTAAGTGTGAGAACCACTGCAAAAGACCACTTAGAATCATTTACAGTAATACACTGTCTTTCAAAAAAAAAAGTCTCATGCTGTAATGTTTTGTTTTACCACCTTGAGCTTTGAAAATGATTTCTCATGCTCCCAGTACCATTTATTCAGTCCTGAAATATGTCTTTGCCATCTGGGAAGAAAAACTGATGATAACCGGGTCGTTCAGTACATTCAGGTCATCAGCTGACTTGATTTTATTGCCACGTAACATTGCTGAGCCTAGATCTGACCAACTGAAGTAACCTCAGGTCATAACACTGCTTCCTTTCATCTCCTGACACGCCCATTAAAAAAAAAACTTTACATTGCTTGTAAAGCAGTGGAAGCCTTTTTTCTGATGAAACTCACAAACAATTAATCTTACACTAACATTCAAGACAGTTGCAGATCTAAATAGACGTCTCAGAGTATTGCCAGGAGAACATCTCTTTTGTCTACCAAGAACCTGGAAGCATACTGTAATTTTGGCAAAACTACATCTGAACAAACCACAAGGTTTCTGGAACAATGTCTAATGGACAGATGAGACCACAGTGGAGTTGTTTGGCCTTAATACCCAGCGCCATTGTTTGGCAAAAACCAACCAGTATTTCAACAGATACACCTAATACCCACTATCAACCACAACGATGGAGAGGTGATCATTTGGGTTTATGATGTACACACAGGACCTGGGCTCCTTGCAGTAACATAATTTACCATGAACTCCTCTGTATACAAAAGTATTCTAGAGGCAAATGCACCTTTTTCACAATGATGGAGGCTACCATGCTCTTAGGTATTTTCAATGCCACAAAACAATTTCTTGCATCCTTCCACAGATCTGTGTCTTGACACCATCCTTTCTCACAGGTCTACAGATAATTCTCTCGACCTCATGGCTTTGTTTTCACTCTGATATCCAGTAGACGCAGTTACACCTTATACACTGTAGACAGGAATGTGCCTGTCATAATTATGTCTAATGAATTCAATTAGGCGCAAGTGAACTCCAATTAAGTTGTAGAAGCATCTCAAGATTCAAGGTTCATTGATAGGAGTGGGATCCATCAGAATTCAACTGCCAGTGTCATAACAAAAGGTCTGAATATTTATGTAAATGGGATATTTCAAACTTCTTCAAAACACTCCAAACACCTGTTCTTATGTCATTCTGTGGTTTTGTGTGTAGAATGATGAGAAGAAAGGATTTGGATAAATTTTGAGATGAAGGTGAAATGTGGAAATCTTGAAAGGGTCTTTATCGGCACAATATGAAAATCTTCTCTTTACAGTTATCAGAACAATAGTATATGATGGATACAATGTTTTGCTGTAGCTTTAAGATTTACCTTCACTGGAACAAAGGGGTCCAGTCCAAACCTGTACCAGCATAACAATGTCCCCATGCACGATGTGAATTATAAGCCGGACCTCAACCCCCTAAATATTAAAATGCTACTGTAAATGTGCCCCAGGCTTCATCAGCCAACAACACTGCCTGACCTCAGCGATGCTCTTGTGGCAAAATGGGCAAAACCCCACAGTGACGGTCCAAAATTTTCCTTAAACTGTCAATCCAATTACAGACTCCAACTGTTCACATGGACGCTAATCCAATGAGATTTGATTTTATAATATTTTACAATAGGATTCCATTTACAGTACATGCTCAAAGCAATTTGTCACATGTTACTTTTTTGACATGGGCATATTGAACAAGCACTAATGAGTGTAATGGCCAGGGAGTCAGAAATTTGACGCATTGTAGACTTGGTCTTGCTATAGCTTTAAGTTTCCCCTTCACTGGACCAAAAGGGTCCAGCCCAGATCTCTTCCAGTAAGACAATGGTCCCACACACCATGTTACTTATAAGCCTCAAACTAAACCCCACTGAACATTAAAATGCTAAATATGCCCTAGGTCTCATCAGTCAACAAGCTGTAATGGTTGTGATGGTCAGGATTTCACATAGCTTAACAATATTAAATGTAAAAATATATATTATGTTCAGTATAAATCTTAAATATTATTATACAGTATATTAAATATAGTGATTTTAAAAGTAATTTGTATAAGTAATCATATCATGCATTACTGCATACAGCTTCAATTTATCCTTTTTTCCCCCCTAGAGAAGTCTTATTGTACTTTTAGAGCCCAAATGTACTGTTATTAGTGTTAACTGTTAGATTAACTAAAACTAATATGTTTAAAATTAATGGTCTAATTTGGTGGCCCGTCAAATGCTCACAAAAATAGTGATGTGGTTCAGTTAGAATTAAAATCTGATTGAGCTTAACACAGATAAACTGATCACATTGGTATTATGTTTAATACTGGATGGCCCCAATTCCTAAGGAGAAGTCACCATCTGGTGACAGTACATTTTTAAAATTTTAAATAGTGACTGCTTACAAATCTGAAAGTGTGAGGAGTCTTCTAGAATATGCATTAGGCAAAAAATTAAATAACCTAATTCCTGCCAGTCTGTTTACTTGGAATGGAAATTATTGGACAAAGTTTTAGACATATATTTCAAAGGTTAAAATGCAGAAAAACTGATGCGGAGGTCATGTCAGGTCTTATACTGTAAAATAGTTATTTCCCATTCACTTATTTCACTTTGGGTGTAATAAAGCCCTCTGTAGATTTAATAAAACAAGTTAGAGGGCATCGACTAAGCTTATGTTATTAGCTTGCATTTCTGTCTGTGCTATTCTAGTCACTTATCTGCTTTGATTAACAAAAACACTCCCTCCTCCTGTTCCTTGTTTTAGTGTTGCTAGCCACCTGTCATTGGTTAGTATTTGACTAATTTGACTGCACTCTCCCTACAACAGCACTGAAAATCTCACTTGAAAAGTTTTCTATTGCTTTATATCTACATTTTTTTCCAAAATATTTGTATCTCCATAAAGTCAGTAGAACTCATAACGGCTTTATAAACTAATAAACAGCTGTACAAAGTATACAGTAAATGCGCAGCATTTCATTGCTCAATATAGTGTCCATAAGGTACATGATTTGGAGCAATGGTTTGTGACACTCTCATATACAAAAACTGACAATATGTTTCCAAATATATTTGTGCCAGAATGTTATAATACAGTTTCTTATAGATGTTTTCTTAATAGAATGTAAGGCAGCACACATATAATGTTATAAACAATGTGTAATAACATCTGTTTTAAACTATAAGACAGTGATTCACAAAGTGTTTGCTGCAGCCCATGAAGGTGCTGCAGGTAGCCACTGAAAGGTCATTTAAATTAAATAAATATAGATTTTTTTTTTCAATTTTGCAATGAAGTTTAAAATTATTATTACAATTTCAATAAAACAAAAAATGGGTAGTCATAAGGATCTGTGCACCAGTTCAGAGCATCTCTGACATAGCAGTTTGTATGGAATGTCCCCAGCAGTCAAGCCTGTCTTCTCAGAGAAGAGCTATTGTAACAAATATCTGGAAAAATCATGCTGATGATAAATAGTCTTAGAATACACAGGCTTGGTGTTATACATAAATGATGGTTTCTTTTACATTATAGCCCACTTGGTCATCACTAATCTGTGGAAAAGATGGCACCATGACAAGGCACACACACACATTCATTCACTTTTTTTGGAATGTAAAATTAAAAAGATTTTATTTATTTGTTATAAATGACCCCACTTTTTTGGAAATGGCCCACTTTTTTTCTTTTTTAAAATGCTGATCTAATAGAGCTGCAGGCATGTTTTTGGAAGGTGGAAACCTAAGAACATGCAAAAATCTACACGGACCCATGCAATTTAGACTTTAAGCAAAACCTTTTAAAAAGACGGGAAAAATGTATTGATATATTAACAATGCAAAGGAACTGCATATCAGCAATCAACATTACTTTGTTAACTCAGTGTTGAGTCCTGGCTTCATAGAAAGAATTTCCCTTGTGATTAAACGATCCTTTGGCAGACTCAGAGATGCTTCTTCTTTGAGTGAAACACACAGTGGCACATTCACATTCCACTAAAATGACACAGTTCTTTGAACAAAGCTTTTTCAACCATGCACATGGACGTCAAAAAAAAAATCAGGAATAAGTGATACATGATGTAGCTACACATACCCATAGAATTAAATTGCTCTATGTGCTTACTGAAAAGGCTGCTGGTCATGTCCAGAACATAATTAATGACTGATTTCATACCTTCCTAGACTCTAATGTGACACTCTTTGTTTAATGGTGATCTGGTGAATATGAAAAGCAAATATAAAAAAAAACAATAAGTCAATAATAATTAACAATTACTCTTTATTCAAAGTAAATTCCACCAGCCACTTTCTTCCTCTGAAAATATTCACTTTGAAATAAATCCAGGTATTTCATTTAATACTCATTATTTGAGGTCAGTTCATGTAAGGGCTAGACAGCTTCTAATTACGGTCCACAAAACCAGACAATTATTGAAGACAGCTAATCTCATTATTCAGGACAAGCTTCCACTCTGTGATTATCTGACGCTGCAAGCACATTTATCAGCCAAATGCACCGCTTTTGTTCGCTATTGATGAAATGTTACTTTCCTTCATGGATGACTGGGTACTTTTAGAGAAGCATATTTGTACATTCCTAAAGCAAATATGTTTATGTCTTAATAACCTAGACTAGAATAAACAAGACTATTAAAAAATAACATCAGAATTATATATTTATAATATGATTGATGATTTAGGCTATGACATAAATAAATAAACTTGGTACTACCAGCAACATTTGGACTCTACATCAGATTACTGATTACCCTAAAGAGTTACATTATGGATGGTTACATTAGATACATGTTGATCTTTTCCAGTCATATACTGTATGAGAACATAACCATCCCGAGGTGTGATCATTCCATAAGAGCTGCAGTTTTGAAGATGCTCTGACCTACTGTAGTTGTCTAGTCATCACAATTTGGCCCTCGTCACAGTAGCTACAGTTACAATATCTCGTTACAAATTTCACCTAAAAGTCATGAGACATATTGGGCAGCAAGTGAACATTTACTCCCTAAAGATGATGTGTTTGAAGCAGAAAAAATAAGAAAAGACTTTAACAAGGAATAAATTGAGATTGTAGAGCAACTCCAAAACTCCAGCTTGTGGGGGATATTCCCGGCCTGCAGAGGTCTGAATCAACCAAAAGTGGTTCATGGAAAGACCTACAGTATAGAAGACCTAGTGTAGCTCAAATTGGCGGTTTTAATAGAAATGTGTCAGTGCATTCTCAATATTAGGCGGGTGGACATAATGTCATCGCTTGCTGATATATTTTATATAACTTTTGTTTTCAGTTTTGTTTCAATACCAGTGGCATGCATGCTTAAAAAATGCTAAATACATCAACTTGATTTATGAATTTCTATCCAAAATGCATGCTCAGATAGTAGAGAAGCTACGCAAAAGTGTCAAATTTTGAGCAATAATGTTTGGTAATATAATGTTGGCTCACAGAAAGAATAAGAATATAAATGGTTCAAAACAAAACTAACCAATAAAACAAATAACAGATAACCCAAAATATGTACACCAATCAGCCATAACATTATGACCAGATGAAGTGAACAACAATGATCACCAACAGTACACAGTACAAACTGGTAACAGGATAATGGATACTGAAGATTGAAGCCCATCTGCATCCATCCCACAGAAAAGCAAATGCAGCATAAATCACTGGAAAAAGTCAATGCTGGCCACGACAGAACGGCACCAGAACACCCAAAGCACTGCAGCCTGCTGTGCACAGAGCTCATCAGGCAAAGAGCCCAAGGTCACCAACCCAGTCTCCAAACTTCTCAAATCCCAGCCTGATCGATCACCCATGGGATTCACAGAGGACACACAAAAGGATCCGCTGACAATGTCCTGGTCCCAGACACCACAGCACGCCCCCAGAGGTCTTATGGAGTAATCCCTTGATTTGTCAGAGATGCCCTGGTGGCACAAGTGGGACCAAAATCCTACAGTAGGTGGTTTTAATGTTATGACTGATCAGTGTATATAGGTTAAATTTATAAAGTTATAAAGTATTCAATTGTAGTATTTAATATTTGAAAATAGAAATTCATCTAAGTAAGTAGAAGTAAAAATTTGTTATAATAGGGGAGTGTGTCATTTTACACATGACCCTTTCTAAGTACTTTTCAATCAAGACACCCATTTGTTAAGTCTAATGCAATTACTTAAGAAAAAAAAACTTTTCTAGACAAAATCAATGTTAGTGACCAAAAAGTTTCACAATGTTCTTGGAAGGCCAGTTCGAAGTACAGCTCAATGATTTTTCTACTCAAACACAGCTGATTCAACTCATTTCTTAAGTCAGCTTAATACTGTAGGTGTGTTTATGTGCTGGTGAAATACAAACTGTACTGGAGATTGGTCCTCCAGGACTAAATCTAAACAGCTCTGTTCAAGAATAACCTTCCTCAAAGGAGCTGTGTTCCTTACCATGCTCGATCCCATGGAATAGCAGTAGATAGAACTCTGTGGTTTCAGACCTTGTAATTCTGCTACTTCATTGTGGTCATCTCAGATCCATAATGATACTTTTCTTATAAGCTCAATATTAATATCATCACCATATTTAGGGTGCTGTAACACCTGTATGCCTAATTTGCACTGCCAGTAGAAAAAAAAAATTAACTCTGATTTGTGCCTTTAATAGGGCATCTGCTCAGGCTACAATAATGCACTTGTTGAAATAACAAGCGAGAACCAAGCAAAAACAGGAACAGAAGAACCACAACAAGAATTACAAGGAAAAAAAGTAAAAGGTGTTTGGGCTGTTGTTGTTTGTGTATAGCTTTAAAAATAATGTTGATGTAATTAGAGTTGTAAATTCATCTGATTATTGTTTATTCTCACTCTCATGGTCTATACTGCTTTATCCTGTATACAGGGTCACGCGGGTCTGGAGCCTATCCCAGGAGACTTAGGGCATGAGGGCATCCCTTCGCAGGGCACACACACACACTCATTCACACACTATGGCCAATTTTGGGGAAAGGGAATTAGACTATCCGCATGTCTTTGGGAGGAAACCTGAAAGCCCGGAGGAAACCCACCAAGCACGAGAAGAACATGCTCCATACACACAGAGATGGGAATTGAACCTGGATCCTGTAGGTGCCTGTAGTTTATTTTGCAAGACAATTATTAGTGGAGAAAAAAAAAACTGTATGCATTAAAAAAAAAAAAAAACTAATAACTATACATTGTTAAATCCATATCAAGAACTGCTAAAACAAACACTTCTCACTTTAATAAAACAACAAACTACAAAAAGTAAATAGGAAAAAAGAACATCCACTGAAGACCACCCTGACCAGTCAAGTCCCTGATGTGCATTAGGCCAAATCTCATTGAACCAGCAGCATTCACTCCCACAAGCGCACGAGGCCACACTGTCCCTTGCATCAGCCCGAAAACTTATCAAATACAGTACAACTCCCTCCAACACGTCCTAAGCAATCGAGTGCAACTACAGAACCAAAAAGCATGAGGAGGAACTTACGGACGGATGAAGGAGCCGCGTGAGAATTGATGCTGATTCTGAAGATCCAGAGGAGCGGGATGAAACCCGCGCGCACCATGCTCATCCTCCCCATCCTGCTCCAACACTGTCCACACACACACACACACTTCTATACACTCCTTTGCCCTGCTGAGACACACACACACACACACACACTGCTGACACTGGTGCCTTCTCCTGAGGTCAGAAGGCAGGATCAGGATTTGCGGCGCGGAAAAGAAGCCGCTGCGGATCAGCGCCCCAGCTCGCGCTCCGCCTGCACGCGCACGTTTCACCGAAAACACACTGAGTGTGACGCGGGTGCTAAATCCATAGCTGCGCTGAAACTTACAGCGACTCGTCTTTCCTCACAGCTCCAGCTTTATAACTACAGCACTCTTCCCCCCCTTTCACGTCTACAGTAGTACAATCCTCGAAAGATTTAAAACTACCCGCCGTTCACTGGTGTTGGTTTAGTCCACAGGACGACCTACCTGCTGATTCACACACAACTGAAACACACCAGTTCTGAAAAGAAGAGTGGAATGCACTGAACTCCTTCTTCACCCTAACAGATACTTGGTTATTTGGCTATTTCAGATTGCTTTTGATCATTTAATGAGAAATGTATTCTAATTATCACTGTAAAATACAGTATATAACAGTGCTGTAGATATAGACATCCCATTAAAGAGCGTTAACAAGTGTTGATCATTTTCATGACACTAGGCAGGGGTTTATTTTAAAATTATAACATTATTATTTTGGTTTTATAATCACTATTTTAATGACTCTACCAATTAAGTGCAACTTTAAAAAGGTAGAATGAATGAAAATCCATGGCCCCCCTAAACGTCATATACCGCAATAATACAGTATGTGTTTCAGCTGCTCCAGTTGAGGGGTCGTCACAGTGGACCATCCAATCCGCACACAACTTGGCACAGGTTTTACCCCGGATGCCCCTCCAGACACTCACTCACTCACTCACTCACTCATCATCTATACCGCTTTATCCTGTATTCAGGGTTGCCTGGAGCCTGGAGCCTACCCCAGGAGAAGCAAGGCACAAGGTGGGGTACACCCTGGACAGGGTGCCAATCCATCGCAGGGCACACACACATACACACACTCACACACTACAGGTAATTTAGGAACAACAATTAGCCTAATCTGCTTGTCTTTGGACTGTGGGAGGAAACTGGAGTACCCGGAGGAAACCCAGCAAGCACGGGGAGAACATGCAAACTCCATGCACGCAGAGACAGGAATCAAGCCTGGCTGGGAATCAAACCCAGACCCTGACGGTGTAAGGTGACAGTGCTAACCACTACACCACCGTGCCGCCTCCTTCCTGACACAACCCTCCCATTTTGGGCATTGGGTGGGAATTGAACCTGAGCCTTCAGCATGGCATGAAGGAAAGCAACCAATTCCCATATACAGTAATAATATTAAGTGCATTTTTAATTTTGAAAGAGTGACGTAGTGGTAAACACTGTTGCCTCGCACCTCAAGGGTTAAGGGTTCAGTTTCTGCCTTGGATCTGTGTGCGTGAAATTTGCATGTTCTCCCCATGCTTGGTGGGTTTGGTCCAAATGACATGCAGGTCGGATAATTGCCATTTCCAAATGTCCCCTAGGCTGTGACTGAGTGTGTCTATGTGTGCTTATGTGCCCAGCAATGGATTGGCACCCTAGTATAGGCTCCATGACTAACAAGACCCTGTACAGGACAAGCAGTGAGTGTGCAAATTTAAATATCACACATCACAGTTTATGACCAATAGTATGTAGACACCGAACCTGCATGCCTAAAAGTGGGTCTTTCCAAGAGTGTTGCCATGAAGATCAAAGCACACAACCATATAGAATGTCTTTGTATGCTGTAGCATTAAGATGTCTCTCCATTGGAATAAACAGGCTCAAACCTGTTGTGTGTACAAAGCCACATAAAGACATGGTTTGCTTGCACTAAAGGTCTACGAGTGGTCTGCACAGTGCACTGGCCTCAAACACAGTGAACACTTTTGGGAGTAATTGGAGTGATGACCGCATCCCAGGCCTTCTTAGCCAATCAGTGCCTGACCCTAGTAATGTTCTTGAGACTGATAGAGCACATTACCACAGATATACTTCAAAATTTTCAAGAAAGTCTTCCCAGAACAATGGAGGTTATTAATTCTCTAGATGTCCAACAGCTGAGTGACTGGAAGTCTCCAAGCAATGTCTAATGACCTACTGTTTTATTAAGTTCTTAAATAAAAAATAATAAAAACCTTCCAACAATGTTGTAGAATGATGGTACAGATGGTCAGTATCCTAGTGAACCACTATAAGAATGTACAGTATTTAATGATAGAGCCGTAAAAGCACTTATGTAAGTCTCTCTGGATAAGGGTGTCTGCCAAATGCCTTAAATGTAAAAGTAAATGTAATAACTGCCTGGGAATAAAAAGACAGAAAATATGATGTGTTGTTTATTTTTAATAAATACAAAAAATGTTATCAAGAAGTTTAACACATGTATGACAAATTGTTGTGGTATACGAGGAATAAACACTTCAGGGCAGACTATTAAACTAAACTAATGATTAGGATTTGTATACTTCAGTCCAGATATGTAAAATATGTTTAATACAGTAGCTTTCTCTTCATGACGTTGCGTTTCCTCCGCCTCTCCTCGACTTCGTGGACGTCGCGTTTCCTCCGCCTCTTCTCGGCTTCGAGGACATTGTGCCCACTCCTCAGCCCAGCCCCGTGGACATCGCTTCAGCTTTGCAGCCACCGAGCTCCGCGGACATCGCTTCAGCGCCGCGGCTGCCGAGTTCCGCGGACGTCGAGTCAGCTAAGCAGCGGCCAAGCGTCGCGGACAACGCATCAGCGCCACTGCCGCCAAGCTCAGCAAACGGCGCTTCAGCTCTACAGCCGCCAAGCTCCGCGGACATCATGTCAGCGCCTCTGCCGCCAAGCTCAGCGAACATCGCGCCGGCTCTGCAGCTTCCAAGCTTCGCGGACATCATGTCAGCTCCTCAGCCCGGGCCCGAGGACGGCAGGCCCGCTGGGCTGCCCAGCACTAAAGCCACAAAGCCAGTTCCGTCACCCTGGGTCGGAGAAATTGGCCCAACGACTGTTCCGCCGTCGCTGGGCTTTGGGAATCCTGCTCTGCTGGCTGTGAGGCCCGGCCAGGGGGACAAAGTCTGCAGCCTCTGGGTAAGGAGGCCGGACACGGAACATTGGAAAGGGAGCCCTGGACCTCCGTTTTTAAAGGGGGGGTACTGTAAGGGTTAACCCCTAGAGGGCGCCAAAGTGCCCAAAGACTTGGTTTGTGTTTTTTGTTAAGTTTAGTTGGGAACTGCATATCCCAGACTGCACCTCGGCCAGGTGAAGGAAGCACCCACCTGAGCCGAATCGAGTAATTAAGTGCCAGATTATAAATAGCCTGACTGAAGTTCAGTCAGGCGTCGAACATTAGTTGTGGTTGTAGTAGATATTGTGACTGTGTTGGTGCTGTTTGAAGGACTAAAAGTTCTTGTTGAGCTCAAACTAGAGCGTTTTTGTTTCAGTTTTGTTTTGTTATTAAAATAAAGAAAAAACATCAAAAACGTTGCTCTCTTTGCCTCTGCATATATGCCACGCTCACACTCACACCCACAGTTCATGACAATAATAATAATAAAAACATAAGTTATAAATTAAAATTAAAAAATCCAAATTCTGATCATATTCACTTTTTCAATGCTTAACTTCAGCTGTTTGGTTTGGCTGTATAATAATTCTGAATATAGTATTCATTAAAAAAAAAAACACACACACACACACACACACACTTTTTATGAGACAAAAGTTGCTTCCTGAAAACCCTGAGTTTGTATAAAACTATTTTAAAAATTTTTTTCTTATATATTTCTTTATCTCTACCTTTTATATTTTTATTGATATTTGATATCATTATCAATTCAATTTTATTTGATAGCGCTTTTAACAATTGTCATTGTGAATGTGTATGAATCGAAATGGTCAGATAGTCCCTGATAAGCAAGTCGAGGGTGTCAGTGGCAAGGAAAAACTCCCTGAGATGGCAATAGGAAGAAACCTTGAGAGGAACCAGACTCAACAGGGAACCCATCCTCATTTGGGTGAAACAGAAAGCAGGAATTGATCTGTATTTATACTGTGTGTTAGGTGGCAGGCAGGTCAGTATAACAGTTGATGTTATTTGATGTTTTTGGAGGCTCAGATACACATGTAGGAAATTCCAGTCCTGAACTATCAAGCAACGGCAGTACAGTATATCAATATTTGATATTTATTTCAGACCAAAGACAAATGCTTTGAAACTGCAGTGGCAAGAAAATGTATTATAGCTTTTGGAATTTCATGGTTTTCTGCATTAATTTTTTCATTAATTTGTAATTTGTTGAGGTCTGGGCTCTGACAGTCCAAGACATTCTGTTGTGGACTTGCTCTGGTGTTTTGGGTCATTGTCCTGTTGCATCACCAACTTCTACAGAGTTTTAGCTGACACACAGACATTCTCACATTGTCCTGAAGAATTTTTTAATACGCTTGGGAATTCATCTTCCCCTCTATGAGTGTAAGCTAGCCAGGTCCTGATGCAGCAAAGCAGACCCAAATCATGATGTTTCCTCCATCCTACTCTATGCTTGGAATGATGTTTTCATGATGATATGACAGTGCCCTTTTTACGCCAGATGTACTGTATTGCTGTGTTTTCTTTCCAGTATCTTAGTTTTGTCGTGAACAAAACATTTTGCCAATACCACTGCGGTGTCAATGTGCTCTTTCACAACCTTCAAGCATTCAGCAATGTTTTAAGTAAGCAGTGGCTCCAAATTTTTGGCTGTCATTAGAGGTTGTTTCTTTATTGTGCTTTTTGAGTCATTTTGCCCACCAAGTTCTAAAGTCTTTGAAATCATTTTGTATCCCTTTTCACCTTTATGGAAATCTACAATTCTTGGTCATAGATCCTCTGAAAGCTGTTGGCTCCCATTAGCATATTATTCTTGTGTGGACCAAACTCGAAAAGTTTAAGTGGTTTTTAATCAGTCAAAGTAGCTCTAGTTCACAACTCCAAACTCATTTTCTTAACTGACTCCACTTATAATGTTACTGACTGAGGAAATGACAAGAATAATCTTATTATGTCCATTAAGGTTAATCAGTGATCTGAGAAGCTTTGACATTTATTACTTAATGCCATTTCACCAACTGTATTTTTGCCAGTCAAGTGGTCACTTAGTTTGGATTATGCTCTTGAATTTTTCAAATCTGAATCACAGAACTGGTAAAAAGCCCTCTGCTCTTTGCCTAAATTGAATTCCATTTCATTTACAAACACCTTTTGAAATATCTTTCAAATGAATTTATGTAATAATCATGAACACAGTGTGCAGCTAGTGACCTATGGCATCTATTTTGTTTTTCTTATTTTTCTTATTATTTATACAGAGTAAGGTTAGATGTTTTTCAGGTTAATATCACTCATTGCTCATGCTACCATAAATGCATGTTCACAAGCTAATTCTTTTCAGGGCCATTCCAGCTAATAATGTCATTCCTGAACACAATTTCAGCTGTTCCAGTTGACAGAGCAGCATCAAAGTATAGTGGAGCTGTAACTCTGAGACAGAGGACTATGTGTTCCCTACAATAATACCTCAAATTGATGCAAGAGTTAGACACTACTAGAGTTCTAGAAGTGAAAACCCAGGTGACACAATAATTCTTACTATCTCACTATATTACAAGAGGAGTGACAAGGCTATTTCATTGCAATAATAATTAATATAAAATAATTCTTAATTCTCAATAAAAATAATTCTTAATTCTAAATTTTTGTAATTATTTTTATTATGTATGTATGTCTGCGATGGATTGGCACCCTGTCCAGGGTGTACCCTGCCTCGTGCCCGAAGCCCGAAGCTTCCTGGGATAGGCTCCAGGCCCCCCGCGACCCTGATCACAGGATAAAGCGGTATAGAAGATGAATGA
>JAQQZS010000019.1:12818664-12834631 GCA_030068045.1 Platyallabes tihoni | reverse complement strand
AGTCATACAGTATGATGCAATTCCATATTAGATTCGTCATGAATGTGAGTTGTTATTCAGCCTGTTCTATCTTTTTTTAACTTTGAGCAACCGCCCCTTTACACGTCTCTGCACGGCCCTGCAGATGATTCAGACGAATCAGTATCGGCTATTTTGAGTCTCTCACGTTTCTGACCGTGCAGGAAGTTTTCTAAACAATTCAGTCAGCCACTTGTTCCTACAGTTACTAGCTAACAACTGAATTGTGCAATTATCAGTTAGTTTTTTATGTATGTTGTTAGACGAACGAGAACTTAGGACTCAACTGATCCGAGTAAATGAAGAGAATGATTCATGAGTCATATAAAGGATCGGGTTATTTAACCCGGATGAATCCGGATTCGCTCATCTCTAGTGCAGAGTTTGCAGGAAGTTGCAGTTTTAAACCAGCCATGTATATGGTTCAGTATGGGAATTGCAGTTCTGAACTGATGCAGGTCATAGTTCAGGGAATGAGGTGACAGATTTTCATACCAAACCTTAAAAAAATATTATACTGTATAAAAAGAGATATTAAATACCTTTTGTATTTGGGGGCTTTTTAAAACAAACAAGCCAACAAACAAATTTCTTTTTACAACAACAGCACAATGTCTTAGATTTTTAGTAGTGTGACTTCACACCTTTAGGTTCGATTCAAGCTTCAGTTCGGAGTGTGTATGTACAGTAGGTTGCATGTTTTGCAAATTGTCTGTAGTGTGTGCTTCTGTGCTCTGTGATGAATTGTGATGATTACACCTTTGGATAGCTTCCAGCCCTCCAGTAACCCTGTACAAGATAAACCGTATAGAGAATGAGTGAGAGAATGACTTCTGTATAACATGGTGAAATGTATTTTAAACTTCTTTTGGTTCTAATTGGGTTTAGAATGAGCTAAAGGAGGAGCAGATGAAATACAAACAGAGGATCCAGGAGAATCAAAGAAAGGTGCAGGAGCTGAAACAAACTGTAGACACTATTAAGGTGAGGAGTAAAAGACACACACAGGGTTTATCTTTATAAAGAGTTTTCCTCTAGACATCCATTGTGTGTGTGTGTGTGTGTGTGTGTGTGTTCTGACAGATGTGTTCACAGGCAGCAGTAGATGAGAGTGAGAGGATCTTTACTAAGCTGATCACCTCCATGGAGAATAAGCGTTCGGAGGTGAAAGGGCTGATCAGAGCTCAAGAGGAAGCTAAAATGAGTCAAGCTGAACTACTCCTGGAGCAACTGGAGCGAGAGATCGCTGATCTGGAGAGTCACTGAGCTGGAGCAGCTTTCACACACACACAATCACATCCACTTCCTCCAGGTAACACTCACCGTCTGATCTACAGAGGGTGCTGTTCCTCTGAATCAGTCTGAAAGTTTCCTCCTTAAATCTCGATACACCAAATGTGTCCTTGGTCTGATTCAGTCTGAAATTAATTTGTTCCTCTCACACACTTTTCTTCTTCTCTTCAATGTGTTTCCACCCTGTAGACTTTCCAGTCTCTCTGTGTTTCTCCTGGACATGAGGACTCACCCAGCTTCACTGTTAATCAGCCTCTCTCATTTGATGGAGTGAGGAAATCTCTATCTGATCTCAAAAAACAAGTCGAAGAAATCTGTGAGCAGGAATTCAACAAAATCCATCCACATGGTAAACAAGCAAACAGTTGCTTTTCTTCAAAGCCATAAAATTCATTAAAAAGTATTAGCATTATCCTTCAAGATAAATTTACCAGATAAACAGAAACTTAATTGTCAAAAGTAGCTTCACCTGGGAAAATATTAGTTTTTTCTCATGTTTAAGGGTCTGCACAGTTTTGGGACATTTTTGGTCAGGAACATCATGAAGTTCTAAATCTACTCCTTTTTCATTGAGACATGTCTGACTAAGATACAGTAATTGAGGAATCAAATTTTTCATCTTCATGCTTTAAACTGCTTTTCTGTCTACACACACACCCACACACACACATACACTTGCCGACGTCAGGAGATACACGGTCAAACATGCATACAGAATGAGTGTCGAAAGTTTTCTAGTTTATTAACAGTAAAGACAGAGTTTTTTAATCTTTGAGAAAAACTCCTTGTGTCACTTACACCTGTTACCTCAAAGAATAAGGGTAATTAACATGTTCCGGTTAGCTTTGGGGGAAAACAAAGAGAGGAAGTTGCATAGAAATCTGGAGATAGATGAACCATAAGAAGTATTAACGGAAGCGAACCCTGGGAAATTTCACAATCTGGGAAAAGTGGCTGAAAAACCTAATACACATTTATTACAAATTCTGTGATTAACATCTAACCTGTGGACATTTTATTGTTTCAGATTTCTGTAACCTGACTCTGGATCCCAACACAGCACATCATGAACTTGTTTTATCTGAGAAGAACAGAGCAGTGGCACTCACTGAGACAAATCAGCGGTACTCTGATCATCCAGAGAGATTTGACTACTGGTCTCAGGTGTTGTGTAAGGAGAGCGTGTGTGGACGCTATTACTGGGAGGTAGAGTGGAGTGGTGGTGGTGAGGAAATATCAGTCTCGTACAAAAAGATCATGAGGAAAGGAGAGAGTTATGAATGTGCTTTTGGATGCAATAGTCAGTCCTGGAGTCTGGAGTGTTCTTCTTCATCTGTCTCTTACTGGCACAACAACATTCGGACTGAGCTACAAGGTATAGCATCCTCCAGAATAAGAGTGTATGTGGATCACAAAGCAGGAACTTTGTCCTTCTACAGCGTCTCCAACGCGATGACGCTCCTTCAAAGAGTCCACACCACATTATCTAAGCCTCTATACGCTGGGTTCAGGATGTTGAGTTGTAACTCGACTGTGAGGTTATGTAATAAAAAGTGAAATGTTGGTAAAAGTCTTCAGTAAACTTATAACTGTGGTATCAGATTTTATTTCTTTCTGAACTACAATGGTATCCTTGTGTGTAGAAACTGTAACATCTAATAAATGAAGAATGTGGATTTTTTATAAATAAAAACGAATATTAAGAAGACTGTTTAATTCTATGCATTATTACCAAATGTATAATGACAGATTTGACATTGTTTCCAAAAACAACATTTTTGCTTTGGCAAAGCTTGTTTCTTCAGATATGATAGTTTTCAGTGACTCAATAACCACTGTGCACAAACATATGTATTATGTCATATATTTAACCATTTTCTGTTCAATAGTCAAGTTAACCCACAGTGCACTCAAACCCAAAAAGACCAAAACAACAAAAAAACTTTTATACAATTAATATATGAAGTAAACACAGTGTGATGACTGTAAACATTATAAATGTTGCATGATAATTTGTCTAACAGTATTTTCTATCCTAACTACTGTTAAATAATTAACTGACTTATATCCTGATGCATTATAGGTATTGATTTTAACATATTCACAATTAAACAAATACGATTTCACACACTTTCATTATTAAACTTTTTTCATTATTAACCTTAAATCTAAATAAAGCAAATAAGCAAAATTATACACATCCACAAAGTATATGTCACATAGTATAAACTATGATGAGCTGCATACCGGAAACCTTAAATGCAGACAATCAATACTAAATTTCTTTAAAATCCTCCTTTCATTTATTTGACACAGAAAATTCCCTTCTTGCATAAAAAAATAAGACAATATTTAATCATCAAATTTTAAAAATATTCTAAAAAATAGGTGTTTTGCCATTTATTTTTGGATTCCATTGCCCAGGCTGACTGATGCACGCAAAATAAAACTGCTCCAGCTAAACCCTGGATCTGAGTCTTCCGATTCCTTTGTCATTTAATGCTTTCGCTGGAAGATTTTATTATAATTTATAACAGTATACAATTGTTATTACAAATAATACATTTATAAATAATACATTGTAATTCTTATATTTTGGACATGCTGTAAGTTCTGAAATTAATGAATATGTTAACATCTTAAAAGCATTTCTTATGCTCTAGTTGCTAGCTTTCTATAGTAACCATTATACCTATAAATAAAAACAATTAATTGAATAGAATTTTAATTAATTCCTTTCCTAACATTGTTTTTAACTAATTTCTCATCTTCAGTTTTCACTTTTTCCTTTTCTTTTTTTTTTGCCAAATGTTTTTCACACCACAAGAGGGCCTCCTGCAACTGCAATAAGCTTGTGTCACGTACTGTACCAGTGGTTCTAAACCCTGGCCCAGGAGGACCCCCTTTTTTTTCTTCGAATTTCAAGTTAAAATTTTATTCGTCACATAAACAGACATACACAGTCATACACACTGCTGTTGACCTCAATATTTCAAGTTATATTTTGTTTTAGTTGCATATCTCTCGTAAAAAAGGGGGCATCCTCAAAACATCGCTTTTGCTGCTTGTAGCAAGAAACTGCACTATATGACTGTAATTCAACTTTGTAACTCATTGGAGCGACAGCCACGTAATTTTACTTTTACTTTTACTACTGCATCCTAGTTATATAAACATCTTTTCCTGCTGCCCATGTTTCAATTATTTATTTCTATTCATGTTCTCTTCCTCTAGTTTATACACTAGCCTGGGGTTAAAGTTACAGTATATTGTACATGATTTTTATCAGCTTAAACAGATGGATCTTGTAGTGGCCACATAGCCATTAAGCCTGCTCATTTCTTGTTTAGTTCCAGCTAAAGTCATGAATGGCATCAGAGCTTTTCTGAATCACCAACACCACCATGTTTTTGAAAAATATTACTCACCAGTAGCTCACTGATTTCTTGGGGAAAAAACATTAAGAGCTATTTATTGCTAGCTACATACATGCCAATTTATTGCACAAAAAAAAACAATGAATAAATTCATATCAGTACATAAAACGTCAGAAAAACATTCAACACATAATTACAAGTCAATTTTATTTATCTAAATTACGTGTTGAAAGTGAACAGTTTGCTTTGTGATGATCCCAAAATGTCAGTTAATAAATTAATTAATTTAAAAAACAATAAGTAAAAAAAAATTAATTAATTAAAAATATGGGCCATATATGACAGCCAGCTAGTGGCTGTTTTTATTTTTATTATTTGTGTAGCTTTAAGTATATTTATTAATTAATTAATTAATTAATTAATGCAAAATACTATTCTGTATTTGGTTTCACACCTGATACTATTTTTTTTCTCGCAGTAATAATAGTCATATTTCATACTGTGTATATGTACAATATATTATATATTTTATAGCTTCTGGTCCCATAAGTCCCCAATACTTTGTGATACAGGTTACTAATGGCAAACCTGCATTTTCCATGACCACAGGGCACTACAAGTAAAAATTCATGCAATATGAGATATGTATTCCTCTTAATTGTCAATGATGTACTCCATGATATGCTCGATAAGTATCTGTTTGTTTCACTTCTCTATATACTGTGCAGCATGGTCTTGTGGTTTATTTACTCATTCTCAACTTGGCTTTATTGGTGTTGTATATAAATATAAATATTGAGTTCAACTGAATATACTGAATAGCTCAAATAAGGTTATTAGTCACTAAAGTAAAAAAAGAAAAACATAATTACACTTTTGGTAAGGTATAGGTGCTCTATTATGTCATTTCAAATGATTGTACAATAATTCTGACACGAATCATTATTTTTATTGATCAGTAATTTAAAGTCACTTTATTTAAACAGTAGATTGTATAAACCAATAGAATGACATGAAAATGATCTAAAGCCAGTAAAAGGTTTGGTTAAAGCTTGCATTGCAGTATGATGTAGCGGCGGCACTTTTTCATTCTTTGATCTCTGTCAAACCTGCAAGATGAATCAGATAGTATAAACAATCTGGTTGTCAGGAAAATTACCTAACTAGGAAATGTGGTCAAATTTAACTTAACACACAACTGAATACAGGTTAATTACCTTTAATATTTTAGACGGTTTGCATTATATGCTAGAAAAGATCTATCTTTGACTTGTAACACCAAGGAAATGATGTGCTATGATTATAATCTCTACTGTACCTACTGTATAATAATGTGACAAGGTATTTTCACACATTAATCCCATTAAGGTAAACGCAGACATCAGATACACATACTTTGTAGTAATAGTTACAGTGAAAGCTACAGTGACTTGGTGTTAGTACTGTACCTTTAATTTTTCTTTGGATCCAGCGTGCTGTAGGGTCAGAGCAATATTTTTCATTCTCAGAGAAAAATCTATAGGGAATTGACATGGAAAGAAAAGTATTTTGTTAAAGTTATTTTAGTACTTCACAGTTTTTAGAGAATTTTCTTATATTGCTATAGGGTATCAGTAAACTTACACGACCGCCTCCACGCAAGGTTTTAGGGCATTCTGGCGCTTGTATGAAGTAAGCTTTATGCTTTTTGGTATGAATGCTTTGGACACTGCCTCACAGCACATGAGACCAACTTTGGTAGGACGACGATCTGGGAAAGAATAATTTACAAAATGTCTTGAAATTGAATTGTTGTTGACAAAAGGAAAAATTAAATAATGATTTCAAAAATATGCATTTTTTTTTGATGTTTTGCCCTTCAACAACATAAAACGCATTTTTAGTACATGAATGAGGCATTGTGAACATCACCTACAACAAACAAGTATCTACAGATGCAGATTACAATGTACTGGCTACCCTCTAAGCATGTTATAGTTGTCTCTTTTGTAGATGAAAATAGATTTTTTTTGTTTTTTTTTTACAGGGAAGTATTGTACTGATATATTGTCATACAGGGATACTTACAGTTACCAGGGGCAGCAGTGATGCATCCAACAAGCATGAGCAGCACTACCAAAAATGTGTACCAGTTTTTTTTGCAATCCATTATGCTCAGTCAGTAGATCATTCAGTGGATTGGTTTTACCCAACAAATGGTTCTTAATTGTGAGGATGCTTCTCTTTTATCACCAAGGCAGAGCAAGCGGAAAATACGTAGCATGTCAATTTTTTTAGAAATGGAATTGAAGTCTGCAACTTTTCTGTGAGATCGACCACATTTAGATTATTTAACTAACACCTCTAGCCCACACTGAGCCCCCAGGAACACAGTCAGCAGAAATGAACATGTTAGGAGCTTGACAAGGTGTGAAGAAAAGAACTTGCATGAACATTTCAATACTTTAAAGTAAAGCTGCATTATAATTGCTTACTGATGCATTGTCAGATTTATGGAATCGTCATATAAAGACAAATATCATGCAGTGAAAACATTTGCAGCTCAAAATGTTAAATATTTGACCTGCACTAACATCTATAGCACCATATATTTTTCCTGCTTACAGGAAATCACATAAAGCTTTAGGGTGTTACACATGACTCATATTTCAACTAGACCTCTACAAAGACTATTAATATATAGACAGCAAGCAGAAGTTTCAGAAAGGAAAAGCCATTTCTTGGTTAACTAAAAAAATCTATATAGATTTTTTATCTTTTTACTCTTTATTTATTTGATGTTGTCGCTATGATCTAATTTGAAAATTTGCTGTTAATTTGAAGGCTCAGTCTAGTCTCGGAATCATTGCACAGCCATGTTGTCATTTCGTCAGAACACTTGTTTTTCTTACAAGTTCAGTATTTCTCATTCTGTTTTATGTTTGCTACTGAAATATGTGAAATGTGTCAGACAGCAAATACAGAGCCTGGTGCAGGTACAGTACAACGGTGCGCTATCAAAACTTGTAATCAAGTAAAGTACATAAGCCAATCGACAGGTACAAAATCAAGTCACGAGTCAGGCAATATACAAAAACACCCCCTATTTCCACTGAAGTGCAGCGTTCAGTCTACAACACTGTTGATCACTGCCCCTCTGGTCAGTGCGTATAGTTCCACCAGATGCATAACTGTGTGTTAAGAAACCAGCTATCCACGCAGCTTTGCCAAAGATTTACGCCTAGTCTAGTCTAGGGCTTTTCAGTAATAAATACACTACAGTATAATACATAGTACAGTATACATTAACTAATACAATAAGTTATTTTTAAATAAATAGTTTTGTGGGGCAGACTTGGCATACATGCAAAATAATTATAGCTTTAAATATAGCTAAAAAGATATTCTTTTAAAATCACTGCAGTTTTCATTTACTGAAGCGAGTGGTTTGTAGTTATCCCTTCTGAGCGCTAAGAGTAGAATTCTGTGGTACTGAGAAGGTCAGATGCAATGGGGCAGAGGTTATTCTTTTGGTCTTAAAAAAAAAACAACAAAATTGAATGGCACTGGACTAAACACCTTTCTCTCAAAATTGTATATTATATTAAAAAATAATAATAATTAAAAAAAACCTTAAACTCCATGATCCTCCTCTTCATCCAGGCTTGATATGGATGAATGCAGAACTGATCCCTTTCTGTCTGAAAACAATCAGATCATTCCTTCAGCCACTGCCTGCAATCTTGGGGTAACTCTGGACAATTATCTGTCATTTTCCCCACACATTGCTAACCTTACTCACTCTTGTCGATTTCTTCTTTACAACATCAGAAGTATCTGACAATTTCTTTCTTCACAAGCTACTTAGGTGCTTGTTCAGTCCCTAGTTATTTCAAGACTGGACTACTGCAACTCATTCCTGGCAGGTCTGCCTCTGTCCAACATTCGTCCTCTGCATCTGATCCAGAATGCAGCTGAATGTCTTGTTTTCAACCTTCCTAAGTTCTCCCACACCGCCCCACTTCTCTGCTCCCTGCACTGACTTCCTGTTGCTGCCGCATCAAGTTCAAAACCCTGATGCTTGACTACAAAGGTAAAAATCTTTAAACGATTATTCAAGATGTACTGTATCTGTTTCTTCAGCACTTGGACACTTTTTCCACTCTAGCACTTTTTCTACATATACAGTAAGTGAATACTGTACACCCCAAATACACATTTAGATTATTTAACTAACACCTCTAGCCCACACTGAGCCCCCAGGAACACAGTCAGCAGAAATGAACATGTTAGGAGCTTGACAAGGTGTGAAGAAAAGAACTTGCATGAACATTTCAATACTTTAAAGTAAAGCTGCATTATAATTGCTTACTGATGCATTGTCAGATTTATGGAATCGTCATATAAAGACAAATATCATGCAGTGAAAACATTTGCAGCTCAAAATGTTAAATATTTGACCTGCACTAACATCTATAGCACCATATATTTTTCCTGCTTACAGGAAATCACATAAAGCTTTAGGGTGTTACACATGACTCATATTTCAACTAGACCTCTACAAAGACTATTAATATATAGACAGCAAGCAGAAGTTTCAGAAAGGAAAAGCCATTTCTTGGTTAACTAAAAAAATCTATATAGATTTTTTATCTTTTTACTCTTTATTTATTTGATGTTGTCGCTATGATCTAATTTGAAAATTTGCTGTTAATTTGAAGGCTCAGTCTAGTCTCGGAATCATTGCACAGCCATGTTGTCATTTCGTCAGAACACTTGTTTTTCTTACAAGTTCAGTATTTCTCATTCTGTTTTATGTTTGCTACTGAAATATGTGAAATGTGTCAGACAGCAAATACAGAGCCTGGTGCAGGTACAGTACAACGGTGCGCTATCAAAACTTGTAATCAAGTAAAGTACATAAGCCAATCGACAGGTACAAAATCAAGTCACGAGTCAGGCAATATACAAAAACACCCCCTATTTCCACTGAAGTGCAGCGTTCAGTCTACAACACTGTTGATCACTGCCCCTCTGGTCAGTGCGTATAGTTCCACCAGATGCATAACTGTGTGTTAAGAAACCAGCTATCCACGCAGCTTTGCCAAAGATTTACGCCTAGTCTAGTCTAGGGCTTTTCAGTAATAAATACACTACAGTATAATACATAGTACAGTATACATTAACTAATACAATAAGTTATTTTTAAATAAATAGTTTTGTGGGGCAGACTTGGCATACATGCAAAATAATTATAGCTTTAAATATAGCTAAAAAGATATTCTTTTAAAATCACTGCAGTTTTCATTTACTGAAGCGAGTGGTTTGTAGTTATCCCTTCTGAGCGCTAAGAGTAGAATTCTGTGGTACTGAGAAGGTCAGATGCAATGGGGCAGAGGTTATTCTTTTGGTCTTAAAAAAAAAACAACAAAATTGAATGGCACTGGACTAAACACCTTTCTCTCAAAATTGTATATTATATTAAAAAATAATAATAATTAAAAAAAACCTTAAACTCCATGATCCTCCTCTTCATCCAGGCTTGATATGGATGAATGCAGAACTGATCCCTTTCTGTCTGAAAACAATCAGATCATTCCTTCAGCCACTGCCTGCAATCTTGGGGTAACTCTGGACAATTATCTGTCATTTTCCCCACACATTGCTAACCTTACTCACTCTTGTCGATTTCTTCTTTACAACATCAGAAGTATCTGACAATTTCTTTCTTCACAAGCTACTTAGGTGCTTGTTCAGTCCCTAGTTATTTCAAGACTGGACTACTGCAACTCATTCCTGGCAGGTCTGCCTCTGTCCAACATTCGTCCTCTGCATCTGATCCAGAATGCAGCTGAATGTCTTGTTTTCAACCTTCCTAAGTTCTCCCACACCGCCCCACTTCTCTGCTCCCTGCACTGACTTCCTGTTGCTGCCGCATCAAGTTCAAAACCCTGATGCTTGACTACAAAGGTAAAAATCTTTAAACGATTATTCAAGATGTACTGTATCTGTTTCTTCAGCACTTGGACACTTTTTCCACTCTAGCACTTTTTCTACATATACAGTAAGTGAATACTGTACACCCCAAATACACCCCCAAAAAGTAAAAAATTTTTTTTTTTTAATTAAAGGCTTTAAACAATCCATAGTATTTTATTCACATGCATACAACATTACACCAAGGTCCAAAATGCGGATAAGAGTAAACTACCTGTTACAGTCCAGATAGAAAAAGCAATGATGTCTATGGCAGTCAGGGACCTCATCAATGTTGTAGTTATCTTCTCTATGTGCAACTGTTCTCTATACCAACAGAAAGAGTGACTGTTCAATATCAAGTCATAACTTTGCAGTTCAGGAAAAGAGGAATTATAAAGTTAAGACATGTTTCTTTTCCCTAATCATCACCATGAATGATACTACTGGGTAGTTTCCAGGATGGGTGAAAGTCACTATTTGTGGCATGTAACAAGAAGCCAAGTGTTGTATTTATTTGGCTTACAGTATCTCTAACTGAATCCCTAGATTAAATAATCGATTGATTGTAAATGAAAATAATTTTGGACAGTAAAATGTACACTAATATAAATTCTGTCCCATATGCCATACCAAACAGCTGTTTCTCAAATAAATTCTGTTTGTAATGCAAACATATTGATTGTCTGTACTGCTTATCTTTTGTCTGCTCCCAGGGAGCTCAGAGCACAAGGCAGGGTACACATTGAATTATGTGCCAACCCATCACAGGGCACAAGTACACACACACACACACACACACCCACAAATACACCACAAGGAATTTGTAAATGCCAATTACCTTAAAATGGTAGAGGTGTGATGCAATACTGCTAACCACTAAGCCACCACTAAACCAAACACTTTTTAATATACATACATGGATAGTGTACCATATTGTGGCACACTTTTTTCTGATTGGTAATGACATAATTATTTTATTACATTTCTTGCATTTAACTTCATACAATATTAGAGATAAAATATGATGTGTATTTTTTATTTATAACTATTAGGGATTGCTTTAAACACTAAACCCATGAAATGACATACATTCTAATGCATGTACAACTGTGTAATATTTGAGCATAAATGAGAAATGCTCAACTCGATCAACAGTATATTTGTGCTTTGGAAAAAAAAAAGTAAAAGAGTTAGCAAAGCAAATTATAAAGCAAAAATGAAAAAACATCTTAAACTAATATTTTTTGACCACACTATTTAAACTTTTGTATCAATCAAAATAACTGATGTAGAATGGTGTCAACAACCTTTTATTCATTGCATATTAACATTATGTGCTCTGACTACAAACTCCCCTGAAGGCTAATATATATATGCAAACAAAATAATTTCACTGTACTTGTATGTACTGTATGTGGTCATCTTTTATCTTTTCTACTGTGAAGGCAAGTCTTAAAAAAAGTGGCTGTGATGTGAGGGCCTCCCACGCAATGAGTGGAAACCTGGTAGTCAGTGATTTCAATGCATCTTGCAAAATGCAGTATTAAGCTCATACTTAAACCGAATCATTACGTAAGTGAATCTAACGGAAATATGTTTGTTAGAATAGAAGCCGAAGTTTATAGTCAGAGTCAGCGTTTACAGTATAGACCTGTGATTGGAATTCATGTAAGGTTCATCAGAATAGTATTAGGGACTAGGAAAAACTTCTTCCTAACATTGGTAATTATATCTTTGACATTTTGTATTTAAGTGTTGCTTCACACCATGACCGGATGACTAACTTTAGTTTAGTATGTTTACTCATACTTTTTAGATCCACTTGTGTGAAGTCATGTGATAACGCCATTTGCTTGACATTGTCACTCTTAGAAAGACAGACATTATGTCATTAGTGAGTACATCAGTTAAGCAATGAAGGGGTCAAAAAGCACTGATGTGCTTATTCCTGTTCTAGGAGAAAATGATAATACAATTGCTAAGAAATAGGGACATATTAAGATTTTAACTGTTCCATAGGCTGTTTAAATAGTCTTATTGCTTGTTTAAAACAAAACTCTTTTATGACTCATTAACCTTTAGTATCAAGTTTGCAACCTACAAAATAGTTCTAAAACACTGAGTTTATAAGAAACGGCACCATTTGATTAATTCTTAAAAAGTGTTAATTCTTAATTTTTTTTTAATTAAAAAGTGACTAAACTCCCTTCATTTGTTTTAAACTTCATTTGTTTTAAATAAGAAAGAGCCTTTGATGGATAACTACTGCAATGAATATTATACAACTGTTATTCTGACTATGTAATCTAATTGGATAAGAGGTTTTCCATGAGGGGTGATTTAGAGCATAACAGTACTGGGATATTAAACTATACAATATGTTTTACTCTGTATCACAGGTGCTCTAACAATCGTTAATTACACTAATAGTCAGTCACCAGCATATGTGAAATTAGGTCGGTACAGTCCTCATTACTTGAAAGAGGGGACTACCTGCCAAAGGATAGAGGTGAACAATTAACCTCATGAAAGAAATGTCATCAGAATCCAATTCAATTAAATTTGTATTTATTTTGCACTTTAACAGCATTGCTGTTATCATGGGTGATCAATGTTTATTGTCAAAGATTATGGAAATGAGTTCAAAAAGTGTAAGGAAATATGTATAAATTCTTTTAAAATTAAGAAACTTTCAGAGGAAAGGAACCAGGTGTCAAAATTTGGGCGATATCAGATAGCAGGGACAGATTTGCAGTCATGGTGCATGTTAGGGGGCTGGAAAGTCAGTATAACAAAAAATGTGTTTACAGTACAGTAAGTGTGGCCCTAAGAACTCCACATGTTAATGAGTCTAATTTGGGTGGAAAAGGCTTCAATGCGCTAGATAAAGAATAAACCTTGGAACAATGGTAAAAGGTCATGTAGTCTAATGAGACTGGATTCACATGATTTCAGAGAAATGGATGTGCCACAGTAAGATGCACCCATCATGCATAATGCCCACTGTACAAACCACTGGGTGCAGTGGTATGATCTGGGGTTGCTTTAGTAGGATCAGCAACATTATCTGGCAGTAAAATAAAGTCAGCTGTCTACCTAAAAGTAGAGCAATTATCTTATTTTTTTTCTCCCTGAAAAGTGGGCATATTCCATGCCAATTTTCATGCCAATCAGGATCGAATTGTGAAAGAGTTGTTCTGAGAGCATGATGAGCCATTTTCACCAACGAGTTGTGACCATAAACTCATTCAATGTCTTTGGGTGTAGACAAAGACTGTAGACTTAAAAACACTTTTCCAAAAATGAATGCAACTTTGGATGAAAATTTAGGTCTGACATTGAAAATGTGTGACATAATCAAAACTAATAAAGGTGATATTGTGTGTAGAAACTGTAACAATAATAAATGAAGAATGTACAAGACTTTTATTATTATTATTAAACAGACAGTTTAACTCACTGCACTATCAGCAAATGTATTATGCAAATGTGAATTTTTTTTTTTTTTTTTTTTTTTTGCAAAGGCCTGTCATTTTTCAGATATAATTAAACTTCTTCAGTGACTCAATGTGCAAACTCTATGTGCAAAAACATATTTTATACATTCAACCAATTTCTGGCCAAGAGCCCAGTTAACACAACGTGCACTCAGAACTCCCCCCATAAATATGATATTAATATTGAATAAAAATATTAATAATAAAACAAAATATATACAGAGTATATATATAAAAAATTTAATATACACTCTCAGAAAAAAGGTACACAGTGGTACACATAATGTTCCTTGAAGAACAGTTTTGTACCTTTTCGATACTGTAAATGTACCCTAAATGATACGGAAAAGACTTTTGATGATAAAATTTTTTTACTTTTAAGGTACAACTGAATTGAGGGAACATAATAGTTCGACCATAAAGGGTACAGAATGTTCTGGGGGGAGTTTAGTTTTACCTCAGAACACTGAAAATCCAACAGAGACCAGAGTAGGAGAATCCAGCAAGATGTTATAATGGGTGAGTTATTAAGTCTTATATAATCCTAATTCTGATCATATAAAACTGATATTATTTTATTTTTCCTCGTTTTGACTAGCTTTGGCCACCTTACAGTATATGAAACACTTTCTTTCAATGTTACTTGCATAATTTAGGGAAGCATTTAGATAACACTATTAATCATGCTAACAAACTGCCCCATGTAGCTTAGCACAAACATGTTAGCCCCCCGGTGGCTAAGCTAATTCCTGATGTAGATTACAGAAGTTCGTCAATATCAGCTGTGGTGTAAATGTTCTAACGTCTTTCACTCAGTTTTGGATAGCTTTAGCTTACGGTGGCTATTTGGTTTAGTTTTAGGTTAGCTTATGACACGGCTATCTATAATGTCATTTAGCACACAAACTTTAGCGTGCAGGTGGCTAAAATCCTGATTTATATAGCTTACAGATTTTCGAGATATTCAGATTTTAAAAAGTTGTTGTATGACATTACAAAAGCTTGTGTTGTCTTTATGCATGGTCATTAGTGATTGATGATAATGATGATGATATACATTAATGTATTTTATTGTGTTATCATGCTCATGTTTTTTTTTTTTCTAAACAGACAGTGAAAATGATCAGCCACCTGTTTGATAGAAAACTAATGCAAACACACAGGCAGGATACAGACAGCCATCACTGTCATGGAAAACACAGACTGATGATGACACTCTGCGATTCCTGCCCTCATGGGAACCTAGACCACAATTGGGGTCTGGATTCGGGATGGATCTCTTGTATTTTTAAAGTGGATGGACACAGGATAAGTATCTGTCTGCACCTGTGACTACGTACAACCAGCACTTGGACTGACCTCGGGTGACAGGAATGTTGGTCACAGGGTCTATGTGCATTGTAAAGCAGTGTATGCCATGTTCACTTTTGTCGTCAGTTGAACAGGAACTGCTTTTCGAGAGTGGCACAAAGATTTTTCACTGTGTATAGGGTGTAAGAGTGGGCCAACTTAAGAGTTGAGAGTTTACCAACTTATAGTAACATGTTTTTTCATTGTGGATTGTACCTGTTTGCACTGTTTTACCCTGTATGTGTGTTTTTGTACGGACATATTAATGCCATAAATGTACCTTCTGTGTATAAGTTATTCTAGGTTCATCTCAGAAAATGTAAATTAATATATTGTTCCCTTTCAAAGGCTTCCACTTCGATGCTGCGTGAAAACGCTATGGGAACCATTTGTCATATTGCCGGTTGTGAAGCATGTGTGTGCAAACACGCCAAATTTTGGCTATATATAACCTCGGTCAGGTGACGTCATCTG
>JAQQZS010000019.1:12780241-12791170 GCA_030068045.1 Platyallabes tihoni | reverse complement strand
CTATCTATCTATCTATCTATCTATCTATCTATCTATCTATCTGTCTGTCTATCTATCTATCTATCTATCTATCTATCATGTATTAAATGTTAGTTACCTTTTCTAAAGTTTCCAGGGTTACATTGATTCCTTTTGCTTTTACACTGCTGCAATGGTGCTTCCCATTCTTAAGCGAAAACCTGCACACATTCAGAGTCTGATTAACAAAAAATTTTTTGTTCACAGTCCTTACAAACTACAAATGAACACATTATCATATTGTATGCAACATTTTGTTTATAGATGTTCATAAGGCATCTATAAACAAAATAAACATATGGCAATTAGTCACTGCTCATAGTAATTAATGGATTTTCGTCTGCAGATTATAAGACTGTTAAGTCATTTTTTTTATTGACATAACAGATGGTAGACTAAAGACATTTTCAATCAACATGAAAAATAGAAAGGTTAACTTTACTTACACATAGGCTTCAAGACATCCGCCTGATTTATGGGTATAGGCACATTTTGCTATATATCCTGGGGGTACACGGCCATTACTTGTGCGCGAACAGCAAGTTGGTATTTTGTTGTCAATCGAATGCACTGCAGTACAGGAAAACCCAGGTATTAGTTATATAAACCTTAGCATACAAGATTTGTTAATATACAATGTACTGTACTGTATGTATACACACAGAGAAGATTTAACTTTAAGTGCATGCTTATTAAGAAAA
Source organism: Platyallabes tihoni (assembly GCA_030068045.1). NCBI lineage: Eukaryota > Metazoa > Chordata > Actinopteri > Siluriformes > Clariidae > Platyallabes > Platyallabes tihoni. The sequence goes on along the minus strand of JAQQZS010000019.1, from coordinate 12,790,451 downwards.
CTCACCTCCAAGCACACAGCTGAACAGAAGTGTGATTATACAAAAGCAAAAGACCAACTGGCGTGCTGTCAGAGAGTAATGCATCCTTGCTAATGAGGTCTATACCACTGAAATCAACTGTCCTTCCTTTACACTTCACTCATTCAGGACAAGACACTTTATATTCCATCTGAATTAGGGAAGTAATGCATTCATGCTTTTAACAATGTTATGAATAATACAGATGGAATATCTTGCAAACATCTCTGTCACAATGTATCATGACTCGTGCCGCTACAATCATGCAAGTCTTCAGGTCTTCAGGCCTGATGGCTTAATCACTGTTCTAAATTGATGCATTACTTCCTTTTTCTACTTCCGGCAGTACTGTGGACTGATAAAAAGTTTAAGATTAAGACTGAATTTGCCGTAGACTGTTTTTATTATTATAGTGAAATTAGACCTTCTAAATGATAGTGGGTGACAGACTAAAATATTTAAAATAGAATATTTATTGATTGCTTGCCAACTAATGATGAAAGTTGAGCAGTTTGAACTGTGCATTATATCATCGGTTTTCATTGATGGGAATGAAGAATGATGTGGGCTAAATATTTATGCACACACACACACACGCACACACACACACACAGACACACACACACACACACACACACACACACAGCATCACTTATTCATACATAAGCATATTTCTATGCTGTTTTCTTAACTAGGCTATCGGTGGTCCCCTTAGTTGAAGGTAGGCTGGTACTTTCCAGTACTGTGTAACACTAAAAGTTTTATTGTCAGTACCCATTCCCGGAAAGAGGTACTGTATGAGCAGATGCCTGCCAAAACCCGCATTCAAAACCAGTCACAGGTGCACTTTCAGCAAGAAAACATTTCTGCTGACATTGTCATCTTAAGCGGCACATTATGTTGTTAGTAATTGCTTTTCTGAATGCAGTTCTAAAATGCCTCTGAGCCATCCATCTTTCGTTACTAGTAGTTAACATAAGTGTGAGCTTCCCCCAGCTTCCTGACGGGTTCATGACTCACCTCACCATTTTGTTCATGGCTGCAAAGGTTCCTAGCTTCTAACACAAGGTGAAATTCCAGATTCCTTTCTAACTCCTGAACAAGGGCACTACTTTAAAAAAAAGTACTTTAAAAAGGAATACCACACTTTACATAAGGCTCTGTCTTTTCATTTTATGCTATTTGAGATTTAACCCCATAACAGTTTTTTTGGGGGTACATCAGCAAGAATTTAAAAATACTGATCCAATTAAATCTGTAATTAAGATTTTTATTATATATAACTTACTAATCTGATGAATAATAATAAAAAAAAAACATTATACCGATTTTTTTTTTTAAATCCTTGTAATATAATCTCATTATGATATAAGCACCATATAAGCAAAATATATGGTCAGGTTTCCCAGAGATATTTTATCATCCAGCACATTATGATTCAACCCAAGTGTGAAAGTGTAACAATATAACTAGTGTAATAGTTCATAACTTATAGAGTGTGTGTAATTGTTATGTCTGCCAGATTTAGTCTCCTTTTTTCTGTCATTATAATTTTTGGTTTCATTTCCTCTATTTTTTGAAGCATTGCTGTCTGTATTTGCCTTTTCAGCCACAAGGGCATGATTTCAGACAAAGAGAACTGGATTGTTCAATGGTTTTGGACTGGGGGCGTTTACGTAGTTCTTATGAGTTTTTCCATTACAACCTTTCCGAACCTTATGGCAGAAGTTAGGGGAAGGCCCAGATTTGTCATTTGTGACGAAGAGATGCCCAAACCATTTGCCCATATATTGTGCAGTATGTGGACACCTGAAAATGACACCCATACTGTACACCCATTTGTGAGCTTCCAAGGATTGTAGATGTCATTGTTTGCCTTGGTATTAAGAATTATCTTTTCCTGAGACTAAAAGGACTTGCCCAAACCTGTTCCGGCATGCCAGTTGCCCTGTCCACAAAGTGACTTTTCATAATGTATGGAATGAATAAGGAAATGGTTATTTCTTCTAACCACATTAAAGTCTGAACTGCCAGCCACCTAACACACAGTATGACTGCAGATCAATCCCTGTTATCTGTTATCCCTCAAATGAGGATGGGAGCCCTGATGAGTCTGGTTCCTCTAAAGGTTTCTTCCTATTGACATCTCAGGGAGTTTTTCCTCGCCACTGTCGCCGTCGTCCTCGTCTCATCAGGGAATATCTTATCATTTTGATTCATACACATTCACATTTTATACAAACTTCCATAAGTCTTTTGATTGTGTAAAGCTGCTTTGTGACAATGACAACTGTTAAAGGTCTATACAAATGAAATTTAATTTAATTAAATTGTAAACTATTAAAAACATTGAAAGAAGGAAAGATATGCTATGCACTGTGGATTTTTTTTTTTATTATTTAACCCACGTATACTATATTTAACTCCGGAAATTTATTTTAGGGTCTGGCAGACACAAGTAGTCTTTGCGACATGAAAGCTTAGTCATTATCACATAGAGGAACTTCAGAGGAAATCCCCAGTAAGATACATATATAGTAGTAAAGTGTATGTTAAAACAGGGATTCAGATAGATATAAATCGAAACTTAGGTAAAAACCTTACGAAAAAAATCCTGAAGATCCTTAAGCGTGGAGGCTATAATGACATCAAAAATAAATCTAGGCTCAGATGTTGTTTCATGGTCACATGGTCAGGTTTTTCCCAAACTTTTGACCATTTTTTTTCTGTGCGGGTGTACTATATGTGTGTGTATTATAGATTTATATAGTATATAAATTATTATGTATATATATATATATATATATGTATATGTGTGTGTGTGTGTGTGTGTGTGTGTGTGTGTGTACAGTATACACACACACACACACTGTCTCACAGTTAACCCATGTACAATGTGTCATGCTGTATGTCATAACGTTATTTAGAAAGATCCCCTTAGTAAGATAAGTGTTAAGACTTAAAGCTGTTCATTGTATGTTGATTTGCTTCTGAGAAAGGCATCTGGTGTGGTGGAGGTGATGCATACAAAAGATTAATGCACACACACACTCAGTTGCTTGGTTTGCTGGAAACCACAGCTCAGGAAGTTACAGCACTATTAATGTTCTTATGCGTTTCCAACATCCCTGGTAACTGAGTCATTAGATCATGTGTAATCTTCCATCTGCAATGTCATGGCAACTTACAATATGTTTATATTAATACGCAAGGGATTTGCGGATGAATTGTCTCTTCCACTGTATTCTAATATGACCCTAACATAACACTGACGTTACCGCAGAAAAAGATGGCGTCATGATAGAGCCTTTTTTCATTCAGATGCCACTGTAAGAAACTAAGCGTCTAGATGGTACTGTAAGTGTTTCAGTTTCAGTTCAGAGACAATAAAAATAAGCAAAGATTTCTATACTGAAATGTTGCTTTCAGTTGTACATTACAAAATGTTTTTGTTTATAGAATAAAATGATTATTCTTAATTATAATTATTGTTTAGTTTATAGGTTTTTATACAAAATCAAAAACAAATCTATCTTTAAATAACCTTTTTTACTGTATGTTGGTCTTAATTTGGAAAGGCAATTTTTTATTTTCCCAAATCCATTTTTATAATAATTAAAATAATATTTGATAATTTATCAAATTTAATTTAATTTATTATTTTTATTTTAAATATATATAATACTCAAACATACACTGACACATAATATGGTCAGATGTTTGGGAAAAGCTGTGCGGGACTGGGGTGTGCACTTTGGTATACTTTAGGTTAGTATATTGGGTGTTGGGGAAAATACAGTAATTAGATTTATTAAAAGCAAAAGTTTTAAGCAGCGTTGTCTTTACTGAGAAGAATGTCTGCTGCCATCTTGTGAAGAAATGGAAACACTGCAGATATTCAATATGTACCTAAATTTCTCTAGTCATTTCTGGATTTACATTCTTATTATCATTTCTGGATTTACATTTCTTTTAAAAGACTCTTTTAAAAGAAAAATTAGTGATCAAGTTGTGTACTGCATGTTATAATTATCAAAAGGACTAGCTTGGAGGTGGCCAAGTTCTGTGCAGAGCCATGATACGAAAGTGATTTCTTTTTTATTTTTATTTTTTTTTTATATTTTTTCCAGATTTTCTCCCTAATTTAGTCACGTCCAATTCGTCCGAACTACGTGACGCCAGCCGACCGCATCTTTTCGAACTGCTCGCTGCATACCTTTAAAAGGTCACTGGACATTGTCAGTTTGGACAATCTAAATACAGAGAAACATTCTATTTGTGCAATAAGTATGATATTGATTATGCTGTGATCATCTAATAAACCACTTTAACACACTTTCAAAGAGGAAAAATCAAATGGCATTTGATCAGCAATGCAAATATAAAAGTTTGTTAGATTAAATTATTGTAATTGTTTATTCATTTATTTTCTACACCATCTATCCTGTAGACATTCACAGGTGACCTAAGACCCTGGATTGGGTGCCAGTCAATCTCAGTGCACACATGCACATACACACACTACAAGTCCTACTCTGTATGTCTTTGGACTGTTGGAGGAAACCAGAGTACCCGGAGGAAACCCACCAAGCGCATGGAGAACACAGGCCCGAGGAGTGAGTCAAACTTAGAGGTGTAAGGCCACAGTGCTAACCACTGTACCACCGTGACCATGTTATAATAGTTTTAAATAGTTACCACCTCCCAAAATAATAGTGTTTGATATTTTGCATTCTATATCCTTATATTACACATTTCAATCTTTTATTAAAGGTAAATGGAATAACTGACATATTTTATACTGTACCACCAGTTCCATTATATGGTAGCCGGTAAGAAATAAAAAGTCACACACTCTAATATTTTGCTACCACACTCTAAATAAACCACATATATTTCTATCCAATGTTGCATTAATTTTTTATTTTATTTTATTTTTTATTAAGTTTTATTAAGTCTTCTCCAACACATTCCAAAGACTTTAAGTGGTGCTCAAATAATTTGTGGAAATTATCCCTTATGCTCATGAACCTTACCAGCATCATCCTGGAATGTACCAGTGGTGTTGGGAAAGAAAAAAAAATCTGCTATGATAAACTAGGGTGGTAACCTAGTCATTCAGTACATTCAGGTCATCAGCTGACTGTGTTTTATTGCCACAGAAAGTTTCTGAGCCTAGACCTGACTAATCATAACACTGTTTCCAGTGTCTAGTGCAGTGGGCATGATGGGTGCATGATGGGTGCATCACTTTATGTGTTTCTCTTCTTACCCTGATGTACCCATGGCTTTGGAATAGGGTCAAACCAATGTAGTAATATGAAGCATGTGCTTTTTTAAATGCATTTTTTTTCATGAACTGTCGTAATTGTTAAAAATGTACTTGAATGTCATTTTATGAGCAAAGTGAAGTTTATTCATGTTTCCGTTGCATCACATGTTTTTGTGTGTCATGCATGTGAAATGCATCCATATACAGTAGTGGTACATTTTAAATGTCAAATGATATTGCGGAAGACCACAGTGACTTTCCCTGTAATGCAGTGACATTTGAAGCTTAATCCAATAGTAAAGACTGCACTCTTCGAGCCTTACACATTTCCTGATATTGAAAATGCGTTTAAGATGTTAGATTTTTTATTTATTTTATTTTTAAAGAGAAAACTACACACGTTTACACCATGGAATTGAGGACATACTGACATACAATTTTGTTTTAATAAAACAATGGCCCATTGAACTTTTTTGGCCAAAAATATGTAATACTTGGATTTGGATTTTGTTAAAAAACCTAAAGAATTGTCATTAGTCAAGGTCACAGAATTACCTCAAGACAAAGCTGTACACACTGAAAGACAGTTCCAGTGTTTCTAAGAATTCTGTCGTACAATGGGTAGAGGTATAATTATTAGAATGGCAAGTCCTTTACCTGGAAACATCATAAATCCGTCATCAGCCATGTGCATTTCCTGTGTGCACTGCGAGTGACCACACAGCCACTGTCATGCTGCAGCCCCTACACAACTACAACCACAACCAGCAACAGGAAACCAGCACTTACTCAAACACAAAGTAGCTTTGCAACAGGATGTTTAAAATGTTAACCAGTTAATCATACCTGTTTCAGTTAGAAAGTAACACATTATAGACCGGTCTATTTACACCCTAGTAGCTCAACTGCTTTCCATAGGTGATTACATATGCATATGCGTAATTCCACTTAACAATAAATTTGAGTTTGTGTCCTTGATGATCGTCAATATAATGGGATTTTATACACCTGGGTGTTAAAAAATTGTTGGGTACTTTCCACTTTAAAACTCACCTTATGAACGGTGGTTTCAGAGAAATGTTTCAGGGAAATGGTCAAGTGCACGCACACGCAGATAAAAATACAAACACACACACGTGCACACACACTCACACACACACACACACACACACACACACACGCACACACACACACACCGGTGGGCTGCTACAACAAATGTTTTCCATTGTTTCAACAAAAGACATCTGACTGTTATATTATGGTGATTAATCAAAGTTCATATTAGAAACTGTGTTATTTTGACATACCGACAATTCTATGAGCTACAGAGCAAAGTAAAACGTTACGCAAAGTTTCAAAGATACCATCGGAAGGATGGGCTGATTAAACATCTGTATTTGTTCCACTACTCACATCTGACTCTATGGTGCGAAGCATCTGAATATACAATTAGGCAGGTGGGGGGCGCCTGTGGTAGGAAGCTATGAACCATTTTTTCCTGTCCTGGCCTTGTATAAATTAATACTTGGGGGTCTGATTGAGTTTCACTGATCAGACTGGTACGGGTGAAGAGATGAGAACTGCACTGTTTTGCCTGTTTGCTGTGTTGCTCACAGCCACCACCTGCAATTGTGAGAATATTTATAGTGTTTTATTTTCTTTATGCACATATTTTTTTTCTTTATTATATTATATATATATATATATATATACACACACACATATATATATATATATATATATATATATATATATAAACACACACACACACACATATATATATATATATATATATATATATATATTTGTTTTTAATCTTTCTTTTATGTTCTCGTCCATACAGCAAGTAAAAATGCATGCGTCTGTCTCAAGATATCAGATTCCATCGTTCCACCTAAAGCAGTAAAAGACTACTATATGCAGAATTTAGGCCTCTGCCACATTGAAGCTGTTGTGTAAGTATGCTCAATTTACTGTTTAAAAACTAGTACATTATACAGAACGCCAGTGTTTTCCTGACTAATGACTTGTTTTATATAATTTTATATGTTAAAATAGGGTTACTGGTAATTAATGTTTATTGTATGTATATCTCACTGTCACAACTGCATACCTTTCCAATCAGTTTCAATGTAGTTACTGAATAATGGTTACTTTATAGTTATAGTTTAGAATAAATAAGTAAAAATGATTTGGAAGGTTAAAGAGTTAAACTTCACCTTAACCTAAAACATATCCTGCTGATATGCTAACAGATTTTTTTCTTGTGTTTTTAAAGTGTCAAGACATTAAAAGGAGGTAGAGTCTGTGCCGATCCTACAAAGCCCTGGGTTCGTAAAGCCATCAACTTGGTGGACGCCAGAAAGAAGACTCGTTCCACAACAGCAAGTCCTATGACTACTGTTTCTGAGCGCACACTGATCACGACAGTTGGTTCTTACAATGTAAGCTAAACTGTTCAGCGCTATCAGACTATTCTGTAATGAGTGATTAATGCCCTGAATTTGTCTAATGTTTAATCACTGTGCTAGCTTATTGTGTGCATATGTGTGCATTGTGTCTGTGGGTGAAAGCTTGGGCAGAGAATGGTGGTCTGTGTGAGAACTAATGCCCTGTCACCTTGAGTAGACTTTTCATAAATGGAAGCTGTGGCATAAGTGGAGGTTCAGCACTGAGTGATACATTAGGGAGTTCCCAACATACCCACAAAGCACTTATTGTACTATTGAGCTCAGTTTTACATGATGCCTATAAAAAATAATCAGATGTTTTTATTCCATAAATGTGGAGCATTTGCAAAGTTAATGGACTTAATTACGGGTAAAAGTGACTCTTTATTTGAAACTTGACTCGATCACAGTGCATAAATAATGCATGTTTTACACTTTCAAATAGAATATTTTTGTTCTGTGATTATTTAAAGCTATTTAAGTTGCAATATTTATGTCATACAGCCTTCACAATGACAAAGTAAAAACTGTTTTTTCTTTAATGTTTTGCTAATTTATTTAAAAAATAAAGACTGTAATATGCCATTTAAATAAGTCTTCAGACTCTTTGTTATGATACATGCAATTGACCCTTCCAGACTCCTACTCATATCAAGGGTCCACCTTGGAGTCCATCTGTGCTTAAGTGAATTCTGTAGACATAAAAAGGAAAGGCACACACCTGTCTATATAAAGTGTCACCGTAAATCATGTGTCAGAGTGAAAACAAAGTCATGAGGTAAAGAGAATTAACTGTAGACCTGCGAGACAGGGTTGTATTAAGGAACAGTCCTGGGGGAGAATACAAGAAAATTTGTGCAGCATTGAATGTACTCAAGAGTATGGTAGCTTCTATCATTCTTAAATTGGAGAGATTTGGAACAGCCGACAGTCTTCTCAGATCTTTCCAGCTGTCCAGCCAAATGAATAATCGGGGACAAAGGGCCTTGGGAAGACAAGTAACCAAGAACTCAAGGGTCACTATAAATGAGATTCGAGTTCCATTGTAAAGATGTGCGAGTTTTATAGAAGGACAACTCTTATTGTAGCTTTTCACCAGTCAGGCCTGACACCACAAGACCTGTGGGGTATGTACTGTTGTATTATCATTCTCAGAGGAGTCAGATGATGTAATTGGCAGATGCTTTATATTCACATTTACATTTAGGCATTTGGCAGACGCTCTTATCCAGAGCGACTTACAAAAGTGGTTTGTAGTTTCCATCATTGGACAGATCTTTACACTGGCTTACTAGGCTACTAAATAAGTACTAACAAATACTGTTGGGAATGACGAAGAAGCAGAAAGAAATATGTCTTAAGTCATCGTTTAAAGATTGCCTTGTTTAAAGAAGACTGTGCGGACATCTAGAGCAGAGGTGGGTAAAGTAGCCAAAAAATGTCCTTAAGTAAGTCAAAGTAAAAAATAGTCATCCAAAATATTACTCAAGTAAGAGTAAAAAAAAGTATTCGGTAAAAAGACTACTCAAGTACTGTGTAACTGTTATAGATTGCAATGTCTGATTTATTAGGGCCCAAGCACTAGGGGATACGCAGGTCCCTCTTGTTTTCCTAAGGATTCTTTTTTTTTTTAGACTGCCTGAGAGTCTGCCTTGCCCGGGGCCCTCAGGGACCCTCACACAAGATTTTGCTGGATAGCTCATACACATATACAGTAGCTCGTACACATTTAGCTCATTGAGCCGAACAACTTTCGCACCGCATGCCCTGGGCTCAACTCAACAGGAAGCCAGTTATTTTGGGTCGTTCACAAACCTCAAAACGTTGAAAATAAAATACTCCTCCTAGGAGATTTATACAATCGACACCAAACCAGGCCTGCAGTATGTGATCTAAAGACATTGAGGGTGCAAAATTGTAGAGGGATCTTTGATATCTCAAACGGGTTAGCCGTGACGATGCCTTAAACTTACGCTGAAAAGTGATAGCTTTCTGTGTGATGCATTGAGTAGCATTATATTCAGTGACACATTCAGTGACATCATATTGAGTAGCATCAAAGTGTGATGCTTTTATCCAGCATCTGTGGTCTATTCTACACATGTACACATCAGAAATGTTAATACTCACACACACACACACACACACACACACATCTCTCTCTCTCTCACACACACACACACACGCACGCACACACGCACACACGCACAAAGATAGACATCAAACACACTCATATATCACACACATACACACACATCACAAATGTTAACACTCACACACTCACATCTCTCTCTCACACGCACACAGAAGAACACACATACATTACACACACACACTCACACACACACACACACACACACACACACCTACACACACACACATACATACCCACACACACACGTACACACACACACACACACACACACACACACACATACGCACTCAACAAATATTTAGGTCCCAAAGTAAC
>JAQQZS010000019.1:12764977-12777593 GCA_030068045.1 Platyallabes tihoni | reverse complement strand
CACACACACACACACACACACAGACACACACGACCACATATACTGCATACACACACGTATGGAACTCCACTGCAGCTGCAGGTCCTCCTAGGTGGGTATATATTTTTTATGAATAAAAAAAACATAATTAACTAACTAAATTAAATAAACAATTAGATTAATCAGCGACAAGGGTGAGGAAAGAACATTAAGAGGAAGCACACTCTGAATCCTTACATTATTAGATTATTACGTTATTGCAGTATCTGAGTTTTTCTTTTGTTTTATTGTATTAGTTTTTTATATTCAAGTAATCCACTGAAGAATGGGGGCTACTTGGCCATGAATTGTTTTCAGTAAGCAGTTTCTTACTGTAATAACAATAAATTGTTTTAGTATCTTTAGATTATTCATGGGAAACCATCCTCAAAATCTCACAGCAATCTTTATGCTGTTCTCATGGGGCCACCCTAAGCAGCAGACCAAAGGGGAAAGTAGTATTAGCGCTTTATTACTCTTCACAAGGGGTTGTATAGATTAGATCTATCAGTTGACTAATACATCTACTAGTCAGTGATCTGTCAATTAGAAAAGCCAGTGGAAAAATGAGTAGCAAAGCCGATAGAAAAGAAAAGCACACAATAGGTGAGGGAAACAGGCAAAATTTATTTTTGTTGGTTTGGACATTTTTAAAAGTGTTGTGTAAGACTATGCTGGGAAAGTTTTTGACCTTTGGCACTTTCACATCACGTTTATGGGTAAGTATAGAGATGTGGACAATATTATTTTTTCACTCTTAATCTTACCAGCTCCCAAAGGAATTTTAACTGCTTCTTTCTGTTTTTAAATACAGATGTGGTCAAAAATATTGAGACAAAAATGCCATTCTCAAAAACAATGGCAATCAAGATAATATTCAGGAAATGGTTCAATATTCAGTATGAAGTCCTTTATTCTTCAAAACCTGTTGGAACTGACTGGGCATAGAGTCAAAAAGACGTCTGCAGTATTCTGGTATAACCTGCGTTCATGCCTTCTTGACTGCTTCCTGAAGATCGTGTTCAGAAATTTGCCACAGAGGGTTTCAGTTAAGTTGAGAATTGTTGACTTTCTGTGTTTTGCCTCATACCCTGATCCCTAACTTTACTGATGCAAAAGTATTCCATACTTAATTGGGTTTAGATGTAATGTTTATGTAGATTGTGTATGGTTGTTGTTTAAAGTAAGGTTTTATACATTGCTCACTGTTTTAATCAACATTTTATTGCACTAATAAATTAACCTACAAAATGCATTTTCTTGAATGTCTGTTTTAAACTTTACCATTGCAAAACTTGACACAGGACATCACAATATTTAATGCTATGACTACATTGATCAATTAGTAAAAATGGGCATGCTACCCGTACTATGCAAATGTGTATTAAAGATGCAAAAATCACTTTTTAATCTTTTTAGATGAACACATGGACCTTTTGTAAAAACTTTGAGCAAAAAAACTTCAGCAAAACAAACATCCCCAGCTTTATGCCTTTCTTTCATTTTTGTATTGGTCAGCACTTATTTTTGTCACATCATATACAGTAAGAAAAACAAAACCACCCAGCATGTTGCTCAGCCCTGTTGTTCTCTGATGGGATGTGGCTGAGCAGTAGCTTGTTTGCACAAAAACTGAAACGGGGCATTTGAATGAAGACTGAAATATACTGTATATATAAGTAAAACTCATACATTATATAGATACATTACACATAGACTAATATATTTCAAGTGTTTATTTTTTATTTTTTATTTTAATGATTATGGCTTACAACTAATTAAAACCCAAAATTTAGTATCTCTGAAAATTATATTATTACTTAAGATTATATATATATAAAGATATATAACAGATATATGTACAACAGAAGTATGTACAACATTCAATACTTGGTCAGGCTCCCTTTGCATGAATTACTGCAGCACTGCAGTGTCTGTGGCACTGCTGAGGTATTATGGAAGCCCAGGTTGCTCTGATACCAGCCTTCAGCTCTTCTGCATTGTCTCTCATCTTCCTCGTCACAACACCCTATAGATTGTCTATGGGGTTTAGGTTGGGTGAGTTTGCTGGCGAGACAAGCACAGGGATACCATGGCACTTAAACCAGGTATTTGTACTTTTGGCAGCGTGGGCAGGTGCCAAGTCCTGCTGGAAAATTAAATCAGCATCTCCTTAAATCTGGGCCCGGTTTCCCGAAAGCTTCTTATCACTAAGTAGTTCTTAAGTTGTACCTTAACCTCTCTCTTAACGTTATGGCGCGATTCCTGAAGCGTTCGCACTCTAAATATATCTTAGGTAAATCACACGTTCGTAAGGTTGGTCTGGACCAACCTTAACTCACTCTTAGCATATTTTCAGCTCAAGACGCTAGTCGTCGCCACTGTGCACCAGTCTTTATAATTCAGCGGCGTATGGAAGAACATTATGGCACGTTATCAAAGTCGTATTAATGATGGAATATACCGTAGGCCTGTTTAAGAATTTTATTTTATTTGATATCAGACTTAATAAAGTGACTTTTAATTAGCCTATTTCATAATGTGGCTAATGCATTAAAATTGTCAATAACTTTTAATATTGAACAGATGGCAAACAATTTGAATCTAAGTGGCAAAGATTGTATAAATGGGTAATCATGGTGGCGTCCAGAAAGCAACAGATATGGCAGCGATACAGAGTGTTGTTGTGCCAAACCGTCCGCAGAGCCATATGGTTCATGTAGATTTTTTCTTTAGGCAAAACTTCAGCCCTTTTCATATTTTGCCTGAGGTGGCTATTATAAAAAAGTTTAAAGGCAACAGATTATGGAGCTTCTTGACCTGCTCAGACCTGCTCTTGCCAGGCCAACGCGTCGTACTTACGTTTTACGTTTTACGTCCTGATGTCCAGCTTTTGTTTAAAATATGTTTCATTGATCATTAGCCATCATCCATGACTGGAAGGACTTTTCTTTAGACACATTTTATTTTATGATGAAATTTGATTTAGTTGAATGATAAAATAAACTTTGGAGTTTCAAACCCCGCGTCCATTAATTTTTCCAAATGATTGTAATGCTTAAAACCTCTACTCTGTCATCTCATTGTATTCACTCCATAAGCGCGCTATACAAACCCAACCACTGACAAGTTGTATAGGCCTACGCATTAGAATATCTCTGTCAAAAGTTAACTAAAGAAGTATAGGAGGCCGCAGCTGTCAATCAACTATGATTGTATACTCGGTTCGTTTCACCGCCACTACAGGTTACATGAAAATATTAGGGACAGTTTGGTGATTTAATTTATATATTTGTCTATTATGGCATCCTATTGATAAGTTAACCCATGTCGAAGTAAACATTATTGGAAGAATTTTGTGCAATGTTTAATTTGCATAGAAAGTGCCGTCTTTCTTAATGCTGTCATGCAAAAGGAGTGAAAAATCGATTCCTAATCAACCAGCTGATTCAGTACCTTCACTGTAGACAGCGCCTTGTAACATCGGACGTAAGAGGCAGCGACTTAAGAAGACTCCTAAGGGACAGTTCTGGGAACACACTTAGAAAAATAAACAACTTACGTAAGATATATCTTTTCTAGAGTTTTCTTAACGCGCTAAGAGTGTGCATTATCGGGAAACCGGGCCCTGGTCAGCAGAGGCAAGGATGAAGTGCTCTAAAATTTTCTGGTACAATGGTTGCGCTGACCTTGAATCTGATAAAACACAGTGGGCTAACACCAGCAGATGACATCAAACAACCACTTACTGTGTAAACTTTACACTGGACCTCAATTATTCAAACTTGGATTCTGTGCCTCTCCTCTCTTCCTCCAGACTCTGGTACCCTGATTTCCAAATTCTTCCATCTGAAAAGAGGAATTTGGTCCACTGAGCAACAGTCCAGTCCTTTTTGTCCTTAGCCCAGGTAAGATGCCTCTGACGTTGCCTCTGGTTTAAGAGTAACTTAACACAAGCAGTGTGACAATTGTAGCCCATGTCCTGGATACGTTTGTGTGTGGTGGCTCTTGAAGCACTGACTCCAGCTGCAGTCCACTCCTTTTGAATCTCCCCCAAATTCATGAATGGGCCTTGTTTCACAATGCTCTCAAGGCTGCGGTTATCCCTGTTGCTTGTGCACCTTTTTCTACCACATTTTTTTTCCTTCCATTCAACTTTCCATTAATGTGCTTAGATACTGCACTCTGTGAAAAGCCAGCTTTCTGAACCAGACTGAGAGACCATTTATAGGCTCAGGGAACCGTTGTAGGTGTTTTGAGTTAATTAGCTGATTGAAGAGTGACACCAAGAGTCTCCAATATTGAACTTTTACACAATATTCAAATTTTCTGAAATACTGAATTTTGGGTCTTCGTTTGCTGTAATCCACAATCATCAAAATTAAAAAAAATAAACTATTGAAATATATCAGCCTGTGTATAGTAAACCTATATAATATATGAGTTGAACTTTTTGAACTGAATTACTGAAATGAATAAACTTTTCAGTTATATTCTAATTTATTGAGATGCACCTGTACTGTATATATATTTATAATTCATTTATTATTATTATTATAAATTTTTTAATACATTATTTGACGGATATTTTAGCAGGAGCTTTAAGAGACACATTTGGGGACTAAATTTTCTTGTTAAAAATCCCAGCTTGCTGTGTATGGGGCTGCGTAGCCACAGACTGGTCAACGTGCCCATGCTGATTCCTTTCTACTGATAACCGCTCTTACAATGACCACATGAACTTCAGAACTGACTGAGCAATGGAAGAAAGTGACCTGATTTGATAGATCGCATTTTAAGTGCCTGGGCAATAGAAGGCTACAGGAGGTACTATGTGAAGAAAGCATTTGAGTAAAGACATAGGTGATGCTCTGGACAACATTCTGCTGAAAATCCAAAAAAAAAATAAAATTATTGTTTCAGACCAAATATTCCATGATGGTGGTCTCTTTTAGCAGGATAATGCACTCTGCTGCACTGAAAAATCACTTAGTATTGGATTGAGGAACATAAAAAAGAACCGTCTGTGGGATGTGCTAGACTAAAAAGTCTGATCTATGAATGCCCCACAAGGCGAAGAACTTAAAGGATCTGCTGCTAACACCTTGTTGCCAGATACCACAGCACAAATTAAGAGGCCTAGTAAAGTCCAAGGCTTGATGGTTCACAATTGTTTTGGTGACACACCAATGGACCTACACAATATCAGGCAGGTGATTTTATTGTTATGGCTAATTTGAGTATAATAACTTATTGAATATTTGATCCTTGGACCTATAATAGGATTTTGCATTCTGCTTGTCTGCAGGAAAGTTTGGATTTCTTGCTCTCTGCCTGTTTATCCATTGTGCCTGTTAACGTGACCCCTTCCTGTTCTGACCCTAATCTCAGCCAGCTCCCTGAGAGTAACCCTACTGTATCTTTGTTGTATTTCTGACCATTGGACTGTTATTTGGATTTAGATTTTACCCAGCCCTCCAAGCTCTTTCACATTTCATGCATTGTTATCATTATTGCATCTTTACAATAAATAAAAAAGTCTTTATCTGGTGTCTTTAATTTGGGGAGTCTTGTTTATATAAGTCCATTCATTGAATATTAAATTTTCATTAATGATAACCAAAATGACTAGGTCAACATGAGGAAGAATGAATACTGTATCAATGCTTAATTCTGCGTTTTGATTGTCCTATCTGGCTAAAATCCTAACAGTTTTTTATGTTCAGATTCATTTAATTACATTTTATTTATATAGTCCTTATAACAACATACTGTAGCTTCACAATTATCTGAATGTAAATAAAGATTTATGCCTAAAGAGCAAACTACGGTAGAAAGGGAAATATTCCCGAGACAACATTCCTGAGGAACAAACCTCTAAAGGGAACATATCTGGCTGGTTGCAGCATGGCGGCATAGTGGTTAGCACAGTCGCCTTACACCTTCAGATTCCGGGTTTGATTCCTGCCCTGGGAGTCTGTGTGCATGGAGTTTGCATGTTCTCCTCATGCTTTGTGGGTTTTTTTTTTTCCAGACATAGTAGTATATCCTATATACTAAAATATTCCTGCATGAAAGGTACTTGAACTTTCCATTAATCATATTCTTCAGGTCATTATGGTCACTATGAGTACTAATGGATACCGCGGTGATTTGTAAATTTAAATGAAAGATTCATTGTGACTCATGTCAATGCTGTGTGGAGACACCCAGCCGCAATATGTGGGAAGCTTTAGATTAACAGTGTTTCACATCTTCCATTTCTCTCCGTTTTGCTTTTACACCATGCATACACACACAGGGGCGTTCTTTGACCAAATTGTGGGTTGGGGGCTGTGTGAGAAAGGGGGAGATGGAAATGAAAGTGTAATATGAGGTGTGAAATGCGTAGCGTTAACCAGAACCTTTGTAGCTAGCACTGCTCCTGTGTCACAATGAACATTATTTATGCACTCTTCTTCTGCGTGGTGTTCTGCTTCTGTGAAGGTATGTTGGAACTGCTGCATGTACTGTATCTCACTTGAACAGCCACTCTCACTATAGTCCCTGTGTCATTTTTGGAATTACAGAATCAGACAAATGATTAAGTACAAGCATCATTTAAGTTGCTGTACCAGGTAACCTTCTCTTTCTAAAGTACTGTAACATTTAAAATGGTTGTGTTCTGTAGCTGCAATTTGGTCAAACTTTTGCTGCTTGAAGAAACATACAGTTGATGATAAACCTGTGAGAAACGTTGTGGATTGTAAAGTGCAGAAAGGAGGACTTTGTTACTTTGATGCAATCGTGTGAGTATTCAAAGAGATTTAATAAAATTTCCTTTTTACCACGTATTATTTACATAATTTAGAAGTGTTATTGCCAAATGTTCTTTATACACAAAGCCCGCACATTTTAGGCTGTTTTTGAATCTCAACTTGTTGCCTGTAAAGAATCAAAATTGGTTACTTGTTTCTGTGTTTATATTTTAATTCTTCAGTATCAAGACACGCAGAGGCCGGACACACTGTTATGATCCACAGGAAGACTGGATTGTTAAAAATGTTGTGATTAATGAAAACTTGCCAAATACTTGCCATGTGACGTTAAGGAGGAGAAATACCAGAAAAGGCTAAAAGGAAGGCAGAGGAGGGAAAAGGGGGAAGAGAAAAGGAACGCAGGTGAAAAGAATATGAAACTAAATGACTGGTAAAATATACAATAGTTAACTGCATCATGAAGTGTTTTGATGAGTGCTGGCACGCAGATATTTAAATAGACATACTGTAGCTTCAATAAAACATTGGAAGAAAAGTTAAGAAATTTAAAAAAAAAATCAACATTTTACAAACTCTGTGAAACTATTAAATTGTATGTTTTTATATATATATTTTTTTTTCTCTATAGTGTCAATATAATGTACTCCTGTATGTGCAATACTGTATATAGTACAACAATGTCAGAAATAAAAGCTTGGAGATCTTTAATGTTTTTTTCTTCTTTTTTGTTTTTGATATGCATATAATCTTACATGGAAAAAAAATATATATGTAAAGGCCACCATAAATGAAACAGAGGTAAACATAAAGGTGCGAATAGATTTGAAAATAAATAGAGCTAATAGACAAAGATCCACTAAACTCAGGAGCTTGAATGATGCAACTAATCAGAACTAAATGAAGAACCTTCAAAAAAATTAAATTAAAACTGAAATTAAAATACACAAAACAGAACATAACTGTCAATACAAAAATGTTAGTAGCCAAGTAGGCATACAGTGCCATCCAGAGGGCGACCCTGGCATAACTATCTTTAAAGCTTAACTACACGGGTGGACCAGGGCCCACTAAAAACTAAACTAAAAGTGACTGGCATGTTGACTTAGTCAGGAGTTAGCGTGGATGTTGGGCTGAGACTTGGCCTGAAAACTAGGCTGGGACTAGGCATACAGTAGGTGCTGAATTAGAACTTGGCATGAAATCTTGCCCAGGTCAATCCATACTGTTTCTATCGAATTTTTAATAAAATGTGCTTTTTGCTCATTGATCCTCACACCTTTAATTGTTCTTAATTTGTATTGATGAAGAAAAAAATCCTTAATGTAAGCTTTGTCCCTGATTAAGATGCTGTCTCAGCTATTGTCCTTTGTGTGATTTTTTTTTTTTACTTCATGTGCTATACTGTAATTAGTTGTATGTACTCTTGTCCTCCAATTTCATTTATGCATGTGATCACAACCCAGAACTTGAAATTAAGCTTGAGCCTGTATATTATTTTCAACAAAATCTCAGAAAGTGGTACTGAAATACCATTCCTCATTCAAGCCTCATTACATATCAGAAACTATGATTAATAAAAATGTACAGAATCTATAACAACCGAGATATACCCCTACTTTAAACTTCAACCAGCGTGTGTGACTCCTGCATGATTCCTGAATAGCATTTAATATTTACATTTACATATAAATATCTACATTTACACATTTAAATATTTACATAATATTTACTGAAATAATGTAAACCTTGCTTTGGCTTTGCTTGTTAATTATGAGCCATGAAAGAAAGTCTTATCCTGGTATTAGAATTTAGACCCTTTATTATACTTTATATGTTAAAATGTACCAACAGGAACATTTCTGGAACTTTCCACTTTTCTACAGTCCGCAGCACGGTTGGAACATAAGTATATGCCCCCCTCAATGGCTATTGTGGTCAATAATAGTAAAAGACACTTATATTTTCCATTCAGTTGCATTGTAGTATTTGCATCTAAGGTCTGTATACAAAATATGCCTAATAACCATACGAGAAATAGGAAATCTTAGTAAAAGCAAAATCTTTTCATTACATTCATTACTAATTATGAGCTTTCTCAGGGTATATGTGTATATACCGCTTGATCTGTTTTATTCACGCTATTAAAATAACCCTGCTGGTAAATATACAGGAAAGAAACTTTCCTGTGGTGATAATTAACAGGTCACAGTAGGGACATATGGTTGCCCCCATTCTAATGCCTAATGGTCATAATTTCCTTTCAGATTGTGACATGCAGCCACAGTGGAGAGTTTCTTTCTTGTGCATTTTAGACCACAGATGTATACATATATATATATATGCTCCTGTGCTTTTTGTAGATGAACTAGAAATTTCAAATCTAAACCTTGCTTTGGCTTTGCTTGTTAATTATGAGCCATTAAAGAAAGTCTTATCTTGGTATTAGAATTTATACCCTTTATTATATTTTATATGTTAAAATGTACTGGCAGGAACATTTCTGGAACTTTCCACTTTTCTACAGTCCGCAGGGCTGAATGAACGATTGGAACATAAGTATATGGCCCCCCTCAATGGCTATTGTGGTCAATAATAGTAAAAGACACTTATATTTTCCATTCAGCTGCATAGTTAAATTTACCCACAGTTCTATGTAGAGAGCTTCTTTCTTGTACTCTTGACACTACAGTTACCTAAACGCCCCTGTGCTTTCTCCGACCAAATTTGTGGGTTGGGGGTTGAGTATGTAGACAGAGATGGAAATGACGGTGAGTTATAAGGTGTGAAATGTGTAGTTTCAGTCAGAATCTCTCCAGACAGCACTCTGCTTCACAATGAACTTGCTTCATGCACTCTTGTTTTGCATGGTGTCCTTCCTCTGTGTTACTGAAGGTAAGTCAGATCTACTGCTGTGTCTCACTGCATCTGAACCGATAGCTTCTTACATTTTAATGTTAATTATACAGTGATTTAATTGAAATTATATAAAGAGTATGAGAATCATTACATCATTCGTCACCATTATTGTAAACAGATAGCTTTCGTTTCTGAAGTAACATTTAAAATATGGTTTTGCTCTAGCTGCGAGTTGGCCCGATTTTTGCTGCTTAAAAATAAATCCGGTTAAAAGACTGCATGTGAAAAACGTCGCAGATTGTAAGGTCCAGAGTGCAGGACTTTGCCCCATTGATGCAATCAAGTGAGTATTTAAAATACACTAAATGAACAGATGTATTCATGTACTGTACATATAATACTGCCTTTACTGAGAGAAGACCTTACCTTAGGCCTACACATTTTTAAACTGTTTCTTAGGTTTTTGCATGTTCAAGGAATTATGGAGATTACTCATTTGTTTATGTTTTTGTTCTTGAATTCTTTCGATCTAGTATTAAGACACAAAAAGGACCGACTGTCTGTTATGATCTGAAGGACGAGTGGGTTATTAAACATGTCGTGATGAACGGATCCGACTCTTGTGTCGTGAAGAGACTAAAGCACAACCAAAACAACAAAAAGGCAGGCAGGGGAAGAAGAGGTGGTAAGAGAAAAAGGAAGCAGGAAAAAGGAAGTTTAAACTAGATTATATCAGCACTTACAGTACAGTTGAAATAGACTGAGCTAAACTGATATACAAAGTTCTTTATATGGCTGCTGATGCTCATATGAATATAAATTGGTCACAGGCTGTTCATCTACAGTATATCCATTTTAAAGCATTAGACTACAGTTTTATGTCTGACTGATCAAGGATAAATTGTTAAAAAATATACTTTTTTGGAATCTTATATTTCTTTTCTTTATGATTGTCTTTGTTTTCCATACTGTAAACAAGACATAGTCCCAAGAATGTGTCAATGATTTTATGTACAGTACCAATGTCATCTAAACATGTCTGTCTAATATGTGTCTAGACAAGATTGTAATATTAATGATTAAACAAACAGTGGTCACAGTTTGCATTTATCAATTTTGTTAAACCAACATATTGGAAAATAAACATTTTATTTTTACCCTTCTCAAGTACATTATTGACTTACTTTGAAGCAGACTGGTGTCGCTGATGAAATAATTGATCAATAATCAGATTTTTTTTTCTTTTTAAGTTTGTTTTGTATTTGATGAGGTAGCATGGTGATATAGTGGTTAGCACTGTCGCCTTGCACCTCCAGGGTTTGCGTTCGAGTTTGCGTGTTGCGTGTGTGTGTGATTGGCACCCTGACCAGGGTGTACTCCACCTCATGCCCTACAGTAAGTCTCCTGGGATAGGCTCCAGGCCCCCCCGCGACCCTGTATACAGGATAAAGCAGTAAGGACAATGAATGAGAGTGAGTGAGTGATGTCACACTCATTCAACAAAAATCACATGATGTTTTTTTTTTTGGTTGTAGGTTTACTTCCACTTAAGAAAAAAAGCTAAACATTTAGAAAGTCTGTAGTGAACTAGAGCTTGTGTATTAAACTATACACAAACTCTAATGAAAAAGATGATGGTTGATTAACTTGAAGCTGATATCAATTATCCACTTGGCAGCACATTGGATCAGCTTAAGTTCACGTTAAGTCACTGGTCACTGTAGATGATACTGTATACATAATATATATTCTATACACTATAAGAGTGAGTCAAAAATGATTCGAGCTTCGGTTATTTTAAAACGTCTGTTGGCCAAACTGTCTTATCAGCGCTTTCTATTGAACTGATGTGTTACATCAGTTTATTTGTAACTGCGGTGTGGGCAAAAACGAATGCCCCACTTGTCATTTGTATGAAAGAAGAGCAGCGTGCAGTGATAATTTTTTTGTGGCCTGACAGTGTAATGCTGTTATTTATTATAGACATTGTGCTTAGCATAGAGAAAGTGTTGTGTCACATACAGTATAAGTGCATCAGGATGCATAGAGAAGTTCAAGGAAGGTTGCACAAGTGTTAGCTATCAAGAAAGAGCCAGAATCCCATCCACGTTCATGGCTCATGACAAACGTCCGCACACTTCTGCCCATGCTGCCGATTTCATTTTCAGATGTTAAAGCATCCTCCTCTGATGAAAAAGTGAAGACAGCAGTGCATTTGTGGCTCACAGCTCAGCCTGAACCGTTTTTTATCGAGGGAATTCAAAAGCTTGTTGACAGATGGACAAAGTGTTTTGAACAGCAAGAAGATTATGTAAAAAAAAAATTGTGTTTGTCTTTTCTGAAAGTTAATTAAAATTAGTTCTACAGCCAGAGTGCGGATAATTTTTGACTCGCCCTCATACATTATTGTAATATTGAATGCAGTTTCTTATACTTTATAGAAGTCTTCAGTCAAAATATAAACTGCAGAATTCGCTATTGATTATTTAAATATTAAATATTAATATGTCGGTTAAGAGACCTTCATAGATCTTTTCATTGTATTATTATTATTATTATTATTATTATTATTTAACTGTGCTGCATATCACACTTCATACATTCATCTTTAATTTTAAAGTTTATCTTATTATTTTATCATTTTGATTTTGTTTATACTTCCCCAGTTACTAGTTGACTGCAAGATCAGTAATAACTATCAAATCTCTGTGAGGCCAGAATATGTTGGCTACAAGCCAAGTATCTTATCTTGAGTTGACTGAGGGGACTGATAATCAGAAACAGTGTAAACATGATTTCAGAGAAGTGCACACACACACACACACACACACACGCACATGCACACACACATACACACCTGCTCTTTGCCTGCTGGGCCCCACGTGTGGCCGGCTGTGGTGCATTGAGTGCTTCTTCTTCTTTGTCTTTCGGCTGTTCCCTTTCAGGGGTCGCCACAGCGAATCATCTGCCTCCATCTAACCCTA
>JAQQZS010000019.1:12743785-12754199 GCA_030068045.1 Platyallabes tihoni | reverse complement strand
TGCTAATGATTTGGTTTCTCTGTGTGTGTGCGTGTGTGAGAGAGGGGTGTCGCGGTCGTGATTCTTCAGTGAAACAGGCTCAGCTGAAAAATGTTAGGCACATCAGTCTGAATGTATAGCTGAGAACAGCTGATTCACCGCCCGCGTGGGGAGGGTGAATGTACAGTAATGCTTGTTGCATGGGTGGCATAGTGATGAGCTGGTATCAGAGCTATTGGTTTCCTGTAGCTTTTTTGTTCACACATGGGCTCAGGTTACTGACTGTGAAATTTTCTGGTCTCTTCTCACCTCTCAAAAACACACCAGGACATACATTGTATAGTGGCTATAGAGTGAATGATCATATACTTGATATCATGTGGCAATACATTCAGGGTTCATCCCATGTTTCCAGGATTGGCTTTAAATTCTAGCTTGGACAAAGCACAAACAGAAGATGAATGAATAATTATTGAATTGTTATACTATGGCTTTGAAGGGCTGGTCTAAAGCAGACAAATCCTGTAGAGCTGTGTCCTATCCCCAACCATGTCTACAGTATATAAATATCTGGCCATAATCCAAATCTCCTGTGGACGCTTGTATCCCAGTCACCATAAAAGGCAATGTTTTAAGGTAAGGCAAGAGTATGGCCTTATGTACCACAAGGGATGAACATATTTAAATAATTACAGCTATAACAGATCGGCCATGCACCATAAATTCTGGATTCATTCATTACCAACAGTGATTGCGTTCTTGTGTTCTTCATCACTATCCCCAAGTCCCTGACGTAGGCATTGGTCTAGCTGTGTGTGGGAGATTTGTGCACAGTTTGTTTAGAGGATTTTGATGAAGGGTTAACTGGGGTCACTAAAGTCCTGTCGAATAAAAGAGCTGAGGGTATGTCTGTGTGTCTAAGATTAGGCTGTGGTCTATAGGATAGGGATTTCATGTTTGACCCAACTAAATGCGAACATTTAGAAATGGGAGTTGTAAATAATGTCTGCTACAGCTGAAGCGCTTTGCCTCTGCTCCCATGAGGGTTAGAGAGAGTGGAATGGGTCAGGACAAATGGCGATAAAGAAAAGTGTTAATTTTCTGTGCATATGGCCGAAAAGACACCACAGAACCCCTGGAGACACCTTTACAAATGTCCAAAACATCATAAACAGTGAGGATTTTCATCAAAGGAGTTTCACTGTGTAGTTCATAAACTACTATAGCCCTGAGTCCCAGAGTAACACAATTATCATATTTATAAGGATTCTGCATATTGACCCAGTTAAGTAAATGTTACACAGGGAATTGCTTTATTGCCATAACAGTATCCCACTGTGTTTGTTTGCCTATACCCAGAGTACACACATGATATCTGATGATTAGATATTGATTAAATTATCTAGCGAAGCTGCTTGATAATGAAATTCCAAATGATTATAATGACCTAGCAGGACAGGAATGCCCCAGATTGATTGCCTTTGTTCCACACTTCAGAAAAAAAAAATTGAGGTTTCATTATCCCAAGGGAAGCACCATGGACATAAACGCTATCCCTGGGACGTTTCATCCTGAGAAAACTATCTGTCTGATTTTTTTAAATTCTGAGTATTCAGAGAGAGAGAGTGTATGATGTGGAGAACAGGTTTTTTTTGACAGCTATTCATGCATGTGGTTGTTGGAGATGAAGCATAAAAAAAGAGATGAGGCCATATGATGTAACATTTGTAAAATGCTTTGTGACAGCAAAAAAAATATTTTAAAAATGGGGTTGATATTAAAAAGGCAAAATAAAACGAACATGGTGTTACATAAAATTATTGAAATTATTTCACTTCCTTTTTTATCTGAGGACAAAAAGGGCGGGGGGGAAGCATATTAAAGGAGAAATAAAATTCCAAAGTGGTTCATTAGTATGCAGAATAGGGTTTTATGTGAAACAAAAAAACAAAACAAAAATAAAAATAATAATGATAATAATAAAAGACAATACTTATCTTAAAACTCAACTCTACAACTCTCCATACAGGACACACCCTTATCCATACATGAAAATGACCTTAACAAATTTGTTTTTATCCCCTTCATGCATGTAGTATGCCTGCATTGATCTTGCACTGAACTTGGCTAACCTTCTAACCAACCATGTCTAGCTCTAAGCATCTTTGACCAGACCAGAAAAGAGCCATCTGTGTGGGGTTACATGGAGCCATGGGCAACTCCAGAGCCATGGTGCTGCAGGACCTCAGTACTGACCCTGGGTCTGCGTGAAGAGAATGAGAGCTTGGCCTATCTGCCACAGAGTTGAGGCCTAAGGCCCCTCCTCTCCACCCATCCAGGAGACCAGCATTGTGTGCCAAGCTCTTCCCACACTCCTGTTCACCTCTGCTTGGTAGGGCTTGGGATCCCGTCAATCCAGCAGAGTGTGGCCTCTGACAGCCTGTGCTCTGGCACAAAGCACTTTGTTGAAGCATTGTTTGGCTTTGTGCTGCTCCTTAAATGTGCACAGGAAGGAAAATACGAAGGGGGGCTGTTCTTACATGTCTGCTTATTGGATGAATCCAAGAGCTTGTAAAGACACTGTGAAGCACTAAGCTTCTGCTCGAACTTGGTTATTAGCCAAGCAGAGGGGCATGGGGTTTTGTGGTCATGGCTTTCTAAACAAACATACAGCAGTATGAATGTACCCCCGGTAGTCATGGAACACCATAGCATTTCAAGACTCCTTAAATAAAAGTTTAATGATATTTAAATTAAAAGGATGACAAAAGGCATGTAGGAGGTATGTTAGCCTTTTGGTTATCACAAATCCCATTCCACCAGCTCACTGTGCCCTTTAAAAAAACAGTAAAGAGCATCATCAGCATAAAAACGGCAAATGTAAATTTGATTATCTTTCACCTGTATTTTTTTATTTTTTTAATATAATTAGTTAGTTTTCCAATCTAAATATAGACACATAAAGCGTGTGATTTTCATTCATTAGAAGTGATTGATCAGAAGTTATTTTAATTTTCACATACAAAAATATTAAATATTGGTTATGTGCTTTCATTTTTAAAATTTGTTTTTTAATTATTCGCATTACATTTTCACATAATGGGTATGTTTAATTTTACACATATATTTTACCCAATTATTTTATTTTCACATTTCAATTTCTACATTAAAAAAATTGCAGAATTGAGATTAAATTCAAAATATTAACTTTTTTTATTAAAAATTTTTTTTTCACAAAGGAGTAGTAAAGACATGACATATGATTTTAATCTGCTTTATCTCCAGATCTAAATACATAAATAGAACCCTGCATAAAATCTTGAATTTCTATACTTAGTCACAAATATGAGCTAAAATAGTAAAATTATTATAACCTATTCTGCTGTATTTCTTACTGTATATTTCACCACTGCTGTTTTATGCTCGGAGGCTTTGGAGAGCGCTTTCTTCTTTCTTTCACCATGGCTACAGATTGGTGATGGGCAGATATGATCATCAGAGTAGGACCTGGCCTTAGGAACTTGTCCACATGTCTTATTAGTCTCAAAATATGAGCACTGCACAGTAGGGAGGCTTTTGCTGAAGGATGCCATGTATTTGTCTGGCTTGTTGAAACTGTCAAAGCCTAGTTGTGGGGGCTAAGGGAGCAACGCGCTTTTTTTGATCAGGGCAAAATATAGATACAGATACTTTAGATGTTATGCTGTCACCATTCTCATTAATAAAGTTGGATAATGGCAGTCATGGGTTACGGAGGAGTGTAGTGAACAGGTGATCTGTTGTGTTTTAACACACTAATTAGTCTCAGTGGGGCATAGCCTATATTTAAATATGGGTTAAAGAGTTTATTTAACAATGTGAAAAGTCATTTAGGCATGCTACAAAGAAAATTAGGGGGATGTTGACATCTGATGTAGATTTAATAAGAATATAACACACACACACACATACAGATCGAAAGCAACGCCTGTTTCTTTGTTTAAGTCAAGAGCATGCTCCTTATCCAGCTTTTTATGGTTCATTAAGTCTTATAGTAACCACACGCTCTCTCCTTCTGTCCTGTCTGTCATGTAGAGGAAAAGATAAAGAGCCTGAGAGAGGGCAATTCACAGAGGGAGCAAACAGAAAGGGAGATAGAATGCAAGAGAGAGACATATATTTTAAGGTGCATATAGTGCAAGATGTCCTGCGCTATCATAAATACAATGCTCACATACCATATACCCCTGGGCAGTGCATTTCATCCAGGAAATCATACAAACAAAGTCATATATCTGCTTCCAGCCTTTATGAGTAGCTCACGGAGCATGCAGATTCAGTCATTT
Source organism: Platyallabes tihoni (assembly GCA_030068045.1). Classification (NCBI taxonomy): domain Eukaryota; kingdom Metazoa; phylum Chordata; class Actinopteri; order Siluriformes; family Clariidae; genus Platyallabes; species Platyallabes tihoni. The sequence continues at coordinate 12,749,895 of JAQQZS010000019.1, read as the reverse complement.
TTGTGCATTTGTATTATCTCCTGTCAACTTTATTTTACAGGACTGTTTTAATTTTGTGTTTTTTATTATAGCAAGAAAAACACACCCAAACACACACACACTATACCAATCAAAAGTTTGGATACACTGTCTAATTCCATGGTCTTTCCTGATTTTTATTTCTTTTTTGTTTTTCTTACATTGTTTTCTGTGCAATAATCTCTACGGAACAGTTCATATCGAGATTTGCCTGCTACTTATACTATTTTCATTCACACACACCCATTTTGGGGCCTCATAAATAATGGAACAAATAGCTGACAAGCAGCTGCATGGCCAGGTGTGGCCTGTTGCCTTGTTAATTCGTGAATAATCAAGCATATATAAGGCCTGGAGGTGGTTCTTGGTGTTACATTTACATGTGGTAGCTGTTCAACATGAGGTCCAAACAGGTGTGCAAGTGAAGAAGGCCATCTTAAGCCCCCCCAAAAATATTTGACCAATCAGAGGTAGAAAAAACATTTAGTTTATAACATTCTTAAAAAGCAGGAATTAACTGTCAAACTCAGCAACAGCAAACGGGCTGGAAGACAGCTAAAGTGGATGAGTGCAGAATTCTCTCTATTTTGAAACAGAACACTTTCACAGCATCTGGCCAAGTCAAGAGCATTCTTGAGGAGGTACTGGTGTACTGAAGTGTGTCATTGTCAAAGTCTACAGTTAATGAAGTAAATATAGATGCTTCACAACAGGGTCCAAACCACTGGTAATGCTTAAGAACAGAAATCCAGATTAGATGTGGCTTGGTTCACCTACTTTATGACCACAGAGACCAAAAGGAAGCCCATTCGGTTTGATTCCACAAAAAAGCCATTGCACCACAAACCACCAAAATGCTGATCATAACAGAGAGGTACAGTATCAGAACACCCATCACCTCACAGTCTCCCTTGGGAACTTTTACAATATATGATTAATGTTTAAGTTTAATATTATGTCTTATTGGGGCATTTATTCATTTCGGTAATGTAGTAAGATAACCACCGAATCACCTTAAACATCTGTTACTTTACAATATGCAGTTCATATGGTAAAGTAACAACACTCAAAGTACATCAATCTAAAATCAATTCCACCCTGTTTGTTGTTCAATTTTGCAAAATTACTTTTTCCACCCACATAAGAAAGAGTGACTGATGTCTCACAACATACTAGACTAGAATGTATAATGTTTTCCTTTGAAATGTAGTGGAATAAATGTAAAAAGTTCTTCAAAATGAAAATGCTTCGAAATAAAGTGTAGGGAAAATGTACGTAAGTACAGAAACGAATTGTATTTACTTCGTTTCTGTCCATCACTGTGCACTGCTCAGTCCATTTTACACAAACCCCGCCCAATTCCGTCTGATTGACAGGTCGCGCTCCTGACGGATCCTCCTTACAGCTCGCGCTCTCTCGCGCTGCTTCATATGTCCAAGTTTGCGCACGGGGATGCGCGAGCAGCCTGAACATGGCTCTCAATCGGATTTACTCCCTTTTTTTATCCCTTTTTATTTTTCTTCTTCACACTTTAATAGACTGTCACGCATTGAGAAACTATCCAGATAATGAAGGTAAGCACTTATTAAATACCCGCGGTTTTTTTTCTTTTTAATTACGTTTGTGTGCGCGTGCGTTTGGTGACTGATAACGGATATTGCCGTTCACTTTGGACGGGTCTGTTTCTTAAAAATGCATGTGAAGGAATAATCTGGCGTTAACCAGCTCGACAATGCATAAGGTATCACAGTTAAAACAACGGCAATAATAATGTTTAGTTTGAAAGTGACAGTTTTCCCCCTACAACACTACTGTATTCAGTGACTGGACTCGTTCACACGTTCACATGTTCACTGCCTGTTTTCCTGTTGAACAGCAGCGGAGTCCCTCTGAACAGAAAGACTAATCCTTCAGTTTAAAAAAAAAGTCATGGAACCAGAGAATTAGTAACTCGTAAATTTTACCTTGTGTGTGAGACTCACTGTAATTGCAAGCTCCACTAAGAAGAAGCATCACTTCTGAGATGTGACTGTTCAAGTGTTGATTTGCTCACATCAAGTGTAAAGCAAAGAAGCGCGCGCACTGTCAGCCTCAGCAGCTTTTTATTATTGTATTTATTTATAAATATATACTCCTTATTGTTTATGATGCTCGTTTAATCCATTTGGCTTTGCATGTATGCTGCCTTTTGCCTGTTGTGATTGGTAAATTGTGGTTTACACACGCGCGCGCGCGCGCACACACACACACACACACACACACACACACACGGTATAAATAGGTGTGCATATGGTTGCATATGGTGACTATAAGGGTTAATTGCAACTTTGCTTTCCTTTACAACCACAGCACATGGGGTTTAGAGAAAGCAGACAAACAGCCTTTAGTTGCTTATAAGTGTAGTTTTATTTATTTATTTATTTAGGTTTATTATTCTTTCATGACAAAAAAAGAAAGTAGCTTTTGTTTCAAAACATTGACAAATCTGACATTTCCTTAATGGCAGCACAAAGGTGGTACAATGAACTAATTATTTTTATTATTATTATTATTATTCTTATTATTATACCACATCACTTTAGGTTTTTGAATATGATTAGTCAGGAGGTATTGATAATTTTTTTTATTACTACAGCAGCTCTGGCATTAGGTTCAGCTGTAAATCACAGTACAGTGCAAGTTATCACACAATGTAATTAATGCCCTACTTCTAATACATTGTACATTACACCAAAATCTACTGACTTGCATGGAACATGTTCTACAATAAAGTATGCCTTACAGTAAATTGAGACATCTCATAAATAATTTAAACATTTAATCATAGTTATAATTTTTCCATAAGGATACGTTTAGCTGTTAAGGAGTCAATCTTTTGTAACACTGAGTTTTCCTTCAGTCTTCAGGACAAATAACCTTCTGCTTTTTGGTTACTCTGTACAGTAGTGCACATGACAAGCTGTTTTTTATGAAGTTCAAGTGGCTGCTAACGAAATAATGTAAAAAGTAATATAAGTGTTTACAGGACTTGACCTGTGGGCATTTTAAAACAGCCATCCATACTACTACTACTACTACTGCTGCTACTACTGCTTCTGCTACTACTACTTTTAGAAATAATAATAATAATAATAATAATAATAATAATTTAATAATTCCTCATTACTACTTCTAGTCATATGTTGCCTCTGTTTTTCTCTCTCTTCTCTAATACTAAATCAAATAATTCATATAAACGGAACCTGATCTTTACTTAATGTTTAACTGAACATTTCAGGTTCATACAGTACTAGACTATGGGGCATTGGTGGATCAGTGGTAGGTTTTTCATCTGCCATGCGGAAGGCCGGGGTCCAGTTCCCCCCCAGTCCAGCCAATGGGTGTAGTGCCTGCCAGTCCCAAGCCTGGATGAAAGGGCATACCCTTTGTGTCCAAAGGAGAATCCTGTGCCAAGTTGTGTGCTGATCGGATGGTTTGCTGTGGCGGCCCCTCGATGGGAGCAGTCGAAACACCACCACCACCAACAACAACAGCAACAACAACTAGGCCTATATGGACTTAAGAATTAAGGGGCCTTTTACACATTCATGTAGGAAATCCTAGAGAGCTTGCCAGGAAGTTTATCAGATTTTGTTACGGCTCACAGCGGTTCAGGAGTAACCTCAGCCATCAAAAAAAAAAAAACATTCGAGCATACAGTTAAATAAAAATCATTGTAGCAGTGAGTAAGTCATTATAAGTGGATCATACTGTAACAGTTCTTCAGGTTGATCATTTTGGATTATAGATCATCATGGATCATGCAAAATATATACTATTTAACCAAAGGCCTTCCCAAACTATCCCGGGATAGTCAATATATTGCCATGTTTCTGCTAAAAACTGCTATAATTTTTTGTGTCTTCATGGTCACATAGCAACACTCGGCCTACCAGATGATGGAGTGATTCTGAAACAATACAGTGCTAGCTCATTTGTCTGGGTGTCTGCATTTTAAATTGACATGTAATTAATTATGTATGATTGTAAAATTATTTTTTTCAACTCAAAAAAATATTGGCGTTTGAAATGTAGGATGAAGTGATTTGATGGTTGTCACTAGACTGTTCACTACATTCTTATTGTTTTGCCAGACCTGCTGAACATGGACATGAATGGCATGTAATAAATGTTACTACTTCATACATACTGTAGGTTGTTGTTAGCAGGAGAGTTGACAGGACATGAATGATTTTTATTTTTATAATATAGACCTTAAAAACTCTTGACATATCATAGGGGGTTTGCGGGATATACAGTAGTAGCAGTTCTTGACAGATCTCGCCAATTCACAGAAAATTGTGAGATGTCATATGTGCTACAGTACATAGGTAAATCTTGCTTGTGATGGTTTGTGATGGTTTGGCATGAGTTGGCACGGTTTATAACAGAGTGTTCACCATAAGTAATTTGTGAGTACATTGTACAACATTTTTATGCCTAATGTTTAGTCAATTTGTAGGAGATTAAAGCATGTGATGTTTTTGAACAACCAAGAATCATCAAGAAGTATAATTTCTTTCTTTTGGCACATGCTCATAAACCGTTCCAGGATGTGGGGAAATCCCTTAGGACGTGAAGGAGCTCAAAAATGAGAATTCTTTAACTATAAATGTTTAATAAGTTCTTTAGCTGCGTTTTGTAATTCAATTTCCTATAATTATTTCAGTGTGCAGTGCACAGGGTTGATTCAGTTGGGTTTATTAGAAAATTTGCATTGGTTGTTGAGCTTGCAGTCCTTGTAATTAACATCAGGAGGTACTCAAGAGATCTAGTGTGTGTATGCGTGTGTGTGTTATCGTGGTTGTTTGCTTTAGACAGGAGACATTTTATTTTTGCTTTCTTTAACATCCTGAAACCTGTTCTGTATATTGCAATTCCTCACTTTAGTTTAAGAGGAACAAGTTAGACAAAAGAATTATAACTAACGGTCCTCATACGAGGGTAGTGCAAGAATATATAGACAACGTAGTTGGCAGAAATTCTCATACAAGTAAACACTAGGGATATATTGAGTATAGCATTAACTTGGCGGCACGGTGGCTTAGTGATTAGTACTGTCGCCTTGCACCTCCAGGGTCCGGGTTCGATTCTCGGCCAGGTTCGATTCCGGCCTCTGTGTGCATGGAGTTTGCATGTTCTCCCTGTGCTTGCTGGGTTTCCTCCGGATACTCAGGTTTTCCTCCCACAGTTCACAGACATGCAGATTAGACTAAATGCCATTCTCAAATTGTCCGTAGTGTGTGAATGCATGTGTGAGTGTGTGTATGTGTGCCTTGCGATGAATTGACACCTTGTCCAAGGTGTGTCCCGCCTCGTGCCCCAAGTTTCCTGGGATTCACCCCCCTTCGTCCCCCCCCCCCTCGCAACCATGATTACAGGATTAAGCGGTATAGACGATAAATGAGTGAGCATTAATTTATTGATCAGTTTATTACAATATTCTATAAAAGAAAAAAAAATCTATTTTATTATCTAGTCCATTTTGCACGTCTTAATTTTGAATCCAAAATTTCTTCATAGTCTCACTCATCATCTATACCTCTTTATCCTGTATTTAGGGTCACGGGGTGCCTGGAGCATATCCCAGGAGACTTAGGGCACAAGGCGGGGTACACCCTGGACAGGGTGCCAATCCATCGCAGGGCACACACAGACACACACACACACACACTACAGGCAATTTGGGAACACCAATTATACTAATCTGCATGTCTTTAGAGGTTGCGACGAAACCGGAGTACCCAGAGGAAACTCACCAAGCACAGGGAGAACATGCAAACTCACACACGCAAAACATGCACACAGAGGCAGGAATCGAACATGCCCGGGAATCGAACCCAGACCCTGGAGGTGCAAGACGACAGTGCTAACCATCAAGCAACCATGCCGCCTCTTCACAGTCACGTGAAATGTATTTTTAAAGTAATATTTCTGGGTACTGTTTGTTTAGAGAATGTTATATCACAGCAAGGACGTTCCCAAATTGACCGTAGTGTGTGAATGAGTGTGTGAATGTGCGTATGAGTGTGTGCCCTGCGATGGATTGGCAC
>JAQQZS010000019.1:12701755-12728617 GCA_030068045.1 Platyallabes tihoni | reverse complement strand
GCGCTACCTTTTGAGCCTCCTCTGGACAATTTTGCTGAGCACAATTTGCAGTCCGCCTTTGTTTTGCCGTCTTTCATGTACTTTGAAATAGTTCCACACGGCGGACGTGTCTCGACTCGCCTTCTTCCCGGTCTGAGTTGGGGGCGGGGCCTGGGGGCGGGCACTCGGCGCCTGTGATTAACTCCTTACACGCTGCTCAAAAATAGACATTTCTCAGAGCATGGTATCGGTTCCCGGTATCGGGAGACTTTTAACGAGTACGAGTACTTTAGAAAATGTGGTATCGAGGCCGATACCCGAAACCGGTATCGGTGCATCCCTAATCTAGAGGCTTGTACAGTCTGCACTATACATCACTTCATGCTCTTCCCTTCTGCCCCTGTTGCGCTCATCTCTCTCAACTCATTAGACATTATGAACCTTTTCTATTACATGCTCCCTAACAAATCGAAGCCTATTTTTTTTTTATCGGTCTCACTAACAAGTGGTTTTCTTATGGCCATACAGCTGTTTAGTCCCAATCCTGTGAATTTTAAAGTTCATCTTTTTACAATGCAACTTTTCCAAGTGATCTCACTGATGATTTTTTTCTGGCAACATGTCATCCATGTAGTTTACTAATATCCATCCACTTTTTAGTAGTGAGTTGGACAGTTCCTAACACTATTCCGGTTTCCCGGAAATTAAATTTCATTAGTTTTTTTTTGTTGTTGCTTGATACAGGCCAATAATTTGACCCTTCAAGTGTTGAATTTTTACCGGCCATGGTGGTGTGTTTCAGGAGGAAACAGTGGCACATCAGCACAATTAAAACATCCTGACATTAGATTATGTTTTTAAAATGTTTTATTACTTTAAATATCCTTTGAAGTTGTATTGTTTATGCTTTTAGTAAGATCTAACAGAATGTCTGGTAATACTGTATGTTTAATCATGTTTTTTCAGTAATACACTGGTAGCTCTTGACACCAGCAAAGACAAATGTAACCAAACAACTTGTTTTTTCCGCCATTCACATTAAATCTGTCTTTTCACTCAGTATGAACCCATATTTACACATAACCTAATTTTAATTATGCTTGTGTCGTCTAAGCTTATACATACACAATTCACTTTTAATTAGAGGTTGGATACATATTTTGCTACATTTTTTAATTTAACACCATAAGGTGTGGAAAAGCAGAATGAGAAGCTGGCACACAGCATGAAAGAGGAGGAACATCTGAGGTTTGAATGTGATTAAAAATTAATCGGTCTGCTTGCCCAAGCTGTAATTGGTTTGGGATAAAGCTAAAAAAGGGAAGTTCAGGGCTTAGGCTAGAGGGAGACAGACTATATAAATAGAACCTGAGCACTTATTTCACCTATAAAAAGATGTTAGATATAAAACACTGCAGGGATGTTATGGTACACATATTAAAATAAAATAAAAAAACAAGTTTAAAAGTGTATTTTGTTTCTAATTTGCCAGTAAGAATTACATAATTTCCAACTTAGATGCCTTCAACTTACAAAGTAGGAAATTGAATATTCTGGTTAGCAACATGCTAGGAGGCTTACTCTGGATTTGTGTAAACAAACTATATAGCCAGTCTTTTAGATTTAACAAGTCAAAACTGTATGTTAATTTATTTAAAGCTAATACTTGTATATACAATTTAGCTCATTAAAGGTAAAAAGTTTAATTTCTGATGCTGTAAGCAGTCATGTGGATTTGACGTCACTCTGTAAATAGGCAAGGAACTCAGATTTGGGAACATTACTTCAAGTTAAGTTTCATAGTGGTTTCATAGATTGCTGATTGGCCGAGCTCTCTCGGAGGGGAGGGAGGAGAGGTACTTAGTGCTCCCACATTAATTTTGCCTCTACGGCCAATCAAGGGCTCCTGTGAGCTCACGCATGGGGAAAGAGTGGAAAGCGCTGTCCTCCGAGTGTGTTACACCGCCCCCAACAGTGCGTTAGCGCGCAGTATGAAAAAGATTCGGTCGACTGGCGTCACTTGGTTCAGAGGAAACACGTGACAGCCTTCGGCCCTCCCGACTGAGTGGTAGTAGCCTTAATGTGGGAGCCCCCTAGTGACGGGGAGGAATTGGATACGAGTAAAAGTAAGAGTTACGCGAGAAAAGCGTACAGTGTCATTACCACTGCATTAGCACATGAGGTAAACAATAACCTTTAAAGTCCTATTACTTGAAAGAACCAAATTGATTCATTGTCAAAAGCATTGTTTGCACCATAATGAATCAATTGCAAAAAAATTTTCTAAATCACAGTATTTATATCATAATTATTTAATTGCAAAAATCTGAACTTTTATAAAACCTAATAATATAGGTCATACATGCATAATCAGAAATTTATATAAAGTCTGTGAATAATTTAGTATACATGTTTGTTAATTCAATCATTTTAAGGTGATGAATAAATATTGGCCAACATCCACTTAATGAGATCAATTATTTGTGCCATTATTTACTATTAGCCTAGATAAATACATTTGAATGCGAAATGGTATATTGAATAGTTTAATATCTCAATCACACTATGTGACAAAATAATCTCCATGTGATTTATTGCTTTAATGTTGCAGCCCTAGTATGTACATTATTTACTGTATATGTTCAGGAAGTTATGGCCAGTTTGCCACCGTTATGCATTTAATTTTGCATTTTAAACAATAATTAATGAAAAAAAAGCTTTTTGTTTCACTTTGCTGTCTCAAAAATTTACCAAACTGGAACCTCAAAACCGAGATAGGAACTGAACCGTGACTTTTAAGTACTGTTTTTCATACAATTGTGCATTGTTGTACATTCATTATGTGTAAACAAGGGAAAAGGCTTAAAAACTTAGAGGTATATAAAACATTTCTAGGAGAGAGGTGTTGGTAAGGGATTAAAGAACATTTTATGTTATGTTAATATTTATGTTATTTTTTAAATAATATTTATATATATATATTTATAAGATATAATTTTTTTAAATAATTAAGTGTAGCAGAACGTGTGGAAACTTGTGTAAATGAGTAAATAAGCATGTTTCACAAAAAGACATCAAATATAAAGTTCTGAATTACACTCTCTCTCTCTCTCTCTCTCTCTCTCTCTCTGTCTTTCTCCAGTTACGCTTCTGGACTCCATGTCAGCTCCAGGAGATCTGGGGTGGGAGGCCTACCCATCAGAAGGGGTAAGTACATTTCCGAGTTTCCTTACTTGCGTGATGCGCCCCAAAGTCTTACATTTTGTGTTTAAGCTTAGTGCTTAAATGCTTAGTGCTTAACTGATGAACAGAATAAAATAGAACAAATAAAAATAAAACAAATAAACACAACAACAAATTCTTAACTGATACAATATGGCTCTTACAAGTATAATGAATTTAAGTATCCTGTCTGGAATCCATTTTTTCTTTATCTGCTTTTGGTTTGCTGATCCTCTGCCAGGAAAAGAGGAGAATAATTTAAGGAAAAAAAGTCCACATAAGGCAATGTGAAACATTCACAGGGAGTAACCCTCATCCCTAAATCATTCAATATTTCACAATTTTTTTTTTTTTCAGAAGACTCACTTAACCCAGACAAAAGCTCCACTGTCTGGTCATTTTGTGTTCTTTAGTAACCTTTTGACCTCACAGCCATGTGGCTTTGCTATTATTCTGTAGAGTTTGAGTGCAGAATTTCACTCATCTGTGACCCTGGCCTCTCCGGCTGATATCTTTTTGGAACAAAAATGAACTTTCATACACAGCTCATTAAAATAAGCGTTATCCTTCCCAAACTCACATCTGTCACTATTTTAAATTATAAAGGTAAGAAGTCAGGGACTGTTATTTGTTGTAGTTATTTTGGCTGTAAAATGAAAATGTTGATTGGGACATGGCTCCCTTCTGATGAGACGAGAAAAAGCTTCCTGCTGTTCGAATAGTTTGTTCCTACTGATTACTGACTTTTCATACTGAATACTTATGTTAAATTAGGTTTTTCTTTTTAAACCTTCATCATTCATCTTTCAAAGTCTCATCACCCAGCAAAAACTCACACGGGCATAAAGGTTTCCAAGGGCACTCTACCCACTAATGATAAGCTTTATTAGAAGCCATTCAACAGTATATATTAGAGCTATGCCTTATCCAATATTGTCATAGCACATGTGTAATTGATGTGAAACACGGCAAAAAAAGAACCAGGCAATGTTTTTTTATTTGTTTTGATTTTATTTTCTACACTGTGGAACAATACCACGGACATCAAAACTATAAAAAAATAGCACATATGGAAATATTTAACTAAGTCACAAGAAACCAACAGTCTATCTTTACTTTAAGACATGAAGGTCAGTCCGTCTTGCAAGAATAATATCTTTAAGTGCAGTCGCAAAAACAGTACTGTAGTTTAACAACCGACGTGTATTTATCATGAGCACAATACATCACTGAACCAGGTAGAAATGTGGATTAAGACGGTAATCCTGTGGGGCCCACCGAATAATTTTATTTTCATGTTGACATGAGTCAGAGATGAAGCTTGCAACAAGATGACATTCATTAATATTCAAGTGCTTTGAAAATGGTGAGTTGGTGACATGATTGAATCTTTTGGTTTTGATGTCAGAGTACAGCACAAGTTAGGAAAAATACACTTGGGATTTTGCTCTTGAGGATGGCAAGGAGTTAGTTGACGCCCAGAGAAAGAAAGAAAGCCAGACGCCTCTCTTTAGCTGTCTTAGCAGCTTTTACTAGCATTGCTATGAAATCCCCATTTTGCTGGAGCTAACTGATTATGTCAGGCAAAAAGTCATATGAATTCCAATCTAACATTTCTCTTTCAAGTTTATCAAATATGTACCCGATTTCGGATCACATCTGGAAGTGACTCAAACCCGGTCTGAAAACATCTGATTTGTGCATTCAGACAGCCCTACAAAAATCTGATCTGTGTCACATTAGGGTAAAAAAAACAAAACAAAAAAAATCTGATTTGAGCTACTTCAGACTAGTAATGTGAAAGTAGCCTATGTGGTGCTTTAAAACAAAAACAGAAATCACTGTTTCTCATATGGTTTGTGTCTTTTCAGTGGGAGGAGATCAGCGTAATGGATGAGCGTAACATCCCCATGCGCACATACCAGGTGTGCAACGTGATGGAGGCCAACCAGAATAACTGGCTGCGCACAGGAAATATCCCACGTGCCGGTGCCCGGCGTGTTTACGTTGAACTCAAGTTCACGCTGCGTGACTGCAACAGCCTGCCAGGTGTGCCCGGAACCTGCAAGGAGACATTTAATGTTTACTACCATGAATCGGATGGTGTTGTGCCACCCCCACCACTACGGCACGCTCGCGAGAGCCAGTATGTCAAAATCGATACGATTGCAGCAGACGAGAGCTTCACTCAGAGCGATGTGGGGGAGCGTGTCATGAAGCTTAACACAGAGGTGCGCCACATCGGTGGACTCAGCAAGCGAGGCCTTTACTTAGCATTCCAGGACCTGGGTGCCTGCATCGCCTTGGTGTCAGTTCGCGTGTTCTATAAACGATGTCCACTGGCCATGACAAACCTGGCACTTTTCTCTGACACGGTGACAGGTGGTGACCAGGCCCTGGTGGAAGTGCGAGGGTCCTGTGTGGAGTATGCCGAGGAGCTGGAGGCACCCCGCATGTTCTGCAGTGCAGACGGAGGCTGGCTTGTGCCGATTGGACGCTGCGTGTGCAGGCCTGGGTATGAGGAGATCGATGGGCAGTGTCAGCGTGAGTGTTACCAAGCTTGGTCTTTTGCATTAGAGCCCAGTCATATTAGGTGTTATAAAATGAAGAACTTGTTTTTTTTGAGGGATGAAGTATAGCAAAATTCTGAAGGTAAGATAACAGGATAGCTGAATATGGGAGGATAACTGATGTGGCCCATGTAATTTCTATCATCTGTGTTTAAAATAAACACACTCGAGATGGCTTTCTCTCTGCCTTATTAAAGAGAAAACGTTGCTGAAAAAGTTAACCAAGTTTCAGATTTTCTCATTTAGATCTTTCGGAGGTTCAGTTGAGTCATTTTAGGGATATAGAAATAAAAGAAGTAGATTTCCTATTTCTAAGGATGATGATCTCACTGTGTTTAGAAGCATGTTTTGTATTTGTTCACTTGGATCCCTCAGTAGAAATGGAGTGTATTCATTTATATAAGAATTGCAAGTGCTTTTATAGACCAGGGAAATTTATCAGGCTTTCTATTTAATTCACTGGTCGTATTGTTTAAGTACTGTATATAAGAGTACAGGCCTGCAACAACAGCAGCAACAACTGTCAACAACAATCTTATTACACTGGTCATTATATATAGACTCAGACCTGTTGGCTGGAGGACAGTTCCAAAAAAAAAAAATCATATCGTATAAATCCTTTCACCTGGTTTTCTTTAGCCCAGTGGCCCTTATTTATTAAGTTATACCCTACCTCTCCAGCTAATCTCCTTCTCTGATCCTAACTCATTTTTCCAGATCAATTTTCTGCTGAAATCATTGGCCATCTGGGGAAAAAATGATGGAACCATGCTAGCAAGATATGTTATCTGGCTAAGATAGAAAGGACGCTTGGCTGCATAGGCAGCAGAAAATCATAGAGGAGAGCTGAGGTTAAATTCCTCAGAATTCTAAATGCATATCTCAGTGTACTGTACTGTATATTCAATTTATCTTCAATCAAATATGAAATATTGGGCCTCATGCAAGAAGCGATATACGGATTTCTCTTATTTTTTATCATAACCACATTTTTTCTCCTAATATTTGTTATACCAATTAATTTCTGGGATTCATATTTTCTTATTTTAGCTCTTACCTTTGAGTAAGAGAACATTTTGCGAGTGATTGAGAGCACTTTTACTAAGATAAGGGAAAACTTGTTGGTCCTTGTTTTTACTGTCCCCAAATTGTTTGTCTGTTGCACAGAAACATTGAGAAACATAATTTACATCATATAATCAAATTTAGGATTTTATATATAAATTCAAAGAACTTTATTAATCCCAGAGGGAAATATGCTTTTAGAGGAATTATAATGATTTGATAAATTAATCTGTGGGCTAAAGAGATACTGTTGGTCCCATGTGATCCCGCTTAAGACTATTAAAAAAAAAAACCTTGAATGCTTACGTTAGTGCTGTTAGTGAGCAATTCTGTTTATTTAGCTGTTACAGACGCACTAGAATTAATTTTAAAGTACCTTGATTTCACTACTTTTCTTCTTCTCCTCCTTTTTAGTACCTTCTTCTGTTGCATCTCTTCAATTCTGCCCTACTTGCACCTGTATGGTGTTTAGAAATGTTACCTATGCTAACTACATGCTAATCCTATGCTAAGCCTATGCACCGCCAATGTAAGATCAAGTGACATTAATCATTCAGCTCACCTGGGTAAGAGCAGATTGGGATGGTTAAGAATGTTTGGTGTATCTGAAAAAATAAGAAAAAATTTAAGAGACATTTAACAGAATGTTGCCGCATGAGACCAGTTGTTTTCTGCAACATTATTATGACCTGTAAAAAATTTTAATAATCTGATCTTACAGGTAAATCTTCTCTAACATTAGTACTGTAAGTGTGAAGCTGTCCGAAACGATTATTCTGGAAGTTATTTCTAGTCATAATCAACAAACAGCCACATCATTTATCAGTCTTTTGGAAAATTTAATTGGAAATGGTTTCTTAGGTCACAGTAACCTTAAAATTCCTGCCAGATTTTGAAAAGGTTTGAGTTTTCTTTGCACCCATATGATCACGTTGATGAACGCCAATCAACTGTAAATGGTGACAAAGTACCTCCTAAAGGCTCATTTAACTTTTTTAACGCAGCATTGCTTTTGAGAACAATGTGATAAACCAGACTCACTACTGTATGTGTGGTGTGGTGCACTGAAACGATGACTGTTTTGACTGAACTTGAGGTCGACTCTTGAGATGTGCTGTCGGTAAGAACCACAAATTTCAGATAAAATTCATGTTATCATTTTTTATAGTTTAGGTCTGTTACTATTTGAATAGAGCTAAATACTGTACATGCATGCATTGTACCTTCATTGAATCAGAAATCATCTAGTTGATAACTTTCTTGTGGAAAAGAATAGCAAGTAATCTTTCTTGGACGCAGTAATTCGTGTCGTGAAAGAAAATAAGCTTTTCAGACCTACAACTGAAAAAAAAGATGATACACATGGCTGTTCATGGGCTGTAGCTTTAAGGGAAAGGTAGACCGCTCATGCGGCGTCTCCTTCTTCGTCATGTGTATGCTAATGGCTTTAAGCACAGCTCTTTGTGCTCCCCTGTCTCTTTCATCCACTGAGGCGCTAATGGATTCATTAAAGGGAGCTGCTTGCCTGACACCGGCGCCATACTGTAATTACACTCTTATTTTTTTGCATTCCCTGCTTATGCCTGTCTGATTTTTCACCTCTTGTTTGCCTCATGGTGTCCCCTTGTGAGATAGACTGTGCTGTGTGCCTGTCACTTTGAGACCTCTGTTTAGAGGAGCCTGGTGCTTTTTAAATATTCATAGGCCTTTCGTGGCCTGCTGAATCGAGGGCGGATGTGTAGCTGGAGGGAAGGAAATGAAAGAAGGATGTTAGTGATTTTAGCAACAAAAAAAAAAAAAGTGGTAGAAATGGGACCTGAATGTGCTTATCCGCAAGAGAACGAAAGGAGGTGTTGTAATTAATTATCACCTAATTTGTTAGCATGTTTCCAGTCTTTGTTTCGTTTGTAAGAGAGCTCCTGCTGGATTTGTTAATAGCTGTTAGAGATAACAGCAGGACAGGTCTGATAACATTGAGTAAGGAGTTCCCTGTCTTTGTACTGTATAAAATAGCTCTTTGCTTTACCAGCTGTCTCTCAGGACATATATTGTTAAACCAAAGAGAGGCTCTGGGGGAACCAGTCCGAAAAGAAGCAATCATAATTTGGGGGTCTAGTTTTTTTTTTTTTTTTTTTCCCCCACCAACTTGAGAGATAAACGGAAATGTCACAGCTATAAGATTTGTTTTTCTGTGTTGTTATGGCACACAATAACACTGTTGTTAAAAAGAGAGTTTGGTTTTTAAGTACCTTGGTGGTGTAAGTACATTACCTTAAGTTATGTGCTTTGAACTCTTTTCTTTCCAATTATCCATACAGCTAGTTCAAGTTACTCATTTGGTAAAAGAAAAGAGTGAAATTTGGACAAAATACACGGAAACTTTGAAAAATAGTAACTTTCTCGATTGTATTTGTCACTTTAGTGCAGTTGGACTGCAGAGGCTTTTGAGGATAAGTTATGTTGTACCTGCGTTCCAGATGCCAGTTGGTTTGCCGAGCAGGGAAATGCTTGGCAAGCCAACTAGAACACTAAAATTTGGCAAACCAACTAAAACACTAAAACTTGCACACCGATTTTGATTTATGAAAGATGTGGGGAAAAAAACCCCAAATATCTCTTTAACACCAGCATGGATGAAATACTTGGATCAACTGTTCCTGTTGTCTGATTGACAACTAATGCTTATGTTGGCTTTCATCTTATAAAAGCTCATCAGCTTTTTTATCTTATAAAAGCCAACGTAACAGAAAATAATGTCACAGAAAATCACCAGGTGATTATTATTTAAACAAAATAAAGAGAACATACGTTTCTATTAACAATAGATAAACCTATCAGAACATTATGGACATGAAAAAAAATATGATCAGGATATTCATGCATGTAGTGTATTTAGATGTATGAATGCGTTCTCTTTGCCGGTACAAGTATGGAGAAAATGTCAAGAGATTGAACAGCACAAGCAGCTTTTGATGGAACAACCATAAGATCAAGAATTACACGTTTGTTTTTTTAGCATGTTATTTTATTAATATAAAAACCACAATGAAACAGATTGGAAAAGGAGATGCACTATTATTATATATCTTTTTAAAAGATATATAAGCCAGAACGGATTACAGGGCATATCATCTAATATAGAGTTGATGCACTAGTTGTGCATTACACCTATGATCCCATGCATGAACACATATACAGTATACAGTATGTATTCATTATTATTTAGCTTATTTATTATTTATTTACCCATATTTATTTACAACTACTGTTTCATATTTAAGTGACATAAAGTCAATAGAAAAACACAGTTAAATCAACAATAGCAATTACGTGTCTGGAATTTCATTACCGTACACACTTTGTTCAGTGTAACTGGCTGCATTTGTTGAGCACATAGTGAAAAAAAAAGCACTGTTAAAACCCACACTTTCATCCATCCATCTTAACAGTGAGGTTTACACCACAAGCTCACACACACAGCCTCACACTGAAAGATTTACTCATGCTGGAAGAGATCCTAATCCACAGGAGTGTGTTTCGCCTGGCCAGCTGAAGAAACAATTGTTGTTGCGTCCACTATGTTCCACCATCACTGTGGGAAAGGTGTTGTTATGAAAAATGAGAACAAAATGTATGAAGCCGTGACTAATGTGCTGATTTTTTCTCCCTGCTCTTTCACTATACAGTAGGTTGTGGAAATTTTAGGTACTGTTTTTTCTTTTTTCTTTTTTAATGCAGCTATAATTCCTATATATTCACTTAAGAATAACCTGCTTTGGATTGTCATTGGAATTACGCAAGCAGCTGAATTTTGGCCACTTAGCAATCAACATTGTGTTCAACTGCAAAACAGTTGCTGTAAATTTTACATCCATATACTGACAACAGTACTATATGTGTGTATGTACTGGCGGTACAGATGTAAGGATTTAATACCCATCTGTCTCCTGTATGTTGTCCTTCTGTTGGCCAGTCTCTTCTGTTCTGTCTTTTATTTCCTGAGCCTCAATTTTCTTTTAATAATGTTCCTTCCTCTCTCGATGGCTGTCAGTCTTTTGACTGTTTTTCATGTTTGTCTCATTGTCTCTGTTATCGCTAATCAAAGAAGCATGTACACTACACTATTTCACAGACCTGACTGCTTTGCTCTTCATCGCTCAGGAGTAAAATAAGACCAGATTCCTACCTCACACCTACAGTATTGTGGCAAAAAGCTGAAAGCATAGAGGATATTTTTATTTTAACTCTGCTGCTGTGTCCATGGTCTAGATGTATATAAAATGCTCTTGCAGATACAGTGGCATTTAAATGAATAACTGTTGCAGGGTATATGTGTTTCGACTCTTATGCCTCTCCCCCATTAGGGCTTGATTATATAGCTACAGTTTTTATGAATCCTGCTTGAGTGTGCCAGTGATTGAGTCACAGACTGGCATTGTATATGACACAATAGTCTCTCTCTCTCTCCCTCCCTCCCCCTCACATTTTTACTTCCATTCACCTGCATTTATGCTTAAGAAAATCAAAGGCACGCTGAATAAAGAAACAGCTCTCATGTACTGCAAAAAGTATTTTAAAGTCCCAATAAAATGACTCAAGTGTTGCAATTTGATTCTATAAGTTGACGAATTTCCTTTAGAAATACAACATAAGAAAGTCGTGTTGAATGTTTTTGCAGTGTTTTATTGCATACGAAGGTGTGTAATCGAACATTAGCCACATTTTCTCAAGCTAGATATGAATGGATTTAGTCGTAAATCTTTTATAAGAGCATTTATGTTATTTGGTATTCATGGAGTTCCTGTAAATTCAGAAAGAACCCTTTTTGTATTATACAGTACTTATGCTGACTGAAAGTATATGTCTGCATAAGAAGAATAACCAGTATAAACCTTAACTTTATTGACTTAACTATAATCATATACAGCTTGGGAAAAAGTCACACCCTTTAGGATTTCATACTGTATGACGGCCTATTCGAGCATAATATGTTCCTCATGCTCCCAGACTCACTCTTTCACAATTTGAGTCTTGTAATATGCAAATGCTTCAGGTAAAAAAGATAATAAAAATCCATAGATGTGATACATCCAGGTCATTCATACACCCGGGCTTCATTATATTGCCATAACATTGCCCTGACCAACTGAAGCAACCCCAGATCATAACACTGCCTCCAGAGACTTGTACAGTGGGCACTATGCATGATGTGTACATTGCTTCATGTGCCTCCCTTCCTACCCTGACACTCTGGACTCATCGACCATGCAAGCTTTTTCCATTGATCCAAAGTCCAATCTTTATGCTCCCCAAGCCGTTTCTTTAAATTAGCCTAAAAATTAATGGTTTTCTTATGTCCATACAGCTGCTTAGTCCCAATCGTGTGAGTTCTCTTTGCATCGTGCATAGCTGTTAATTCGACTGTTGATTCTTTTATGATGCAGCTTCACCAAGTGTTGAATGAATTATGGCGCTTTAATTTATAGAACAGGATGGCAAGTTTCGCTTATTTTTATTATGTGTATAGCCTTTACAGATGCACATTTGGAAGAAGAATCATTAAAATGTTTTGCTTTCTGCATGCAAGCTACAGTATAAATATATGTATATACAGCCATAGAAGTAAGTAATAACCACCACAACTCTGCCTCTACTTTTTGTTTTGTAATCTTCATCTTAATAATATGTTTTGTGTTCACATCCTCCTGTTTATTTGCAATCCATGAAACACGAATGAGATTTGTTGGGAAACTGCTGTTTCTCATTACAATATTTGTATTTTCCAGAACTTGACAATGTTTTAAATTAAAATCAGAAATTCCCCCAAACATTTTTTTTCTGTATGGACTACCATGTTGGTGTACTTAACACTAGGGGACAGGTAGAAGAAGCTCTGAAACACGTGTAGTATTTTGATTTCAAGGGTACTTCAAGCTCGATTGACAATACACAGCAAATGTTAAAATGAAAACCGGATTTGTCCCATAATTGTAGGAGGTCGAATTTTTCCCACTGCTGGGGCCCATGTTGAAATGTGCTTAAATTTTATGAAACACTTGGATGAAAACCTGCTCACACAGCTCACTTGCACAACTTGCACAGCTGAGCCTTAACACAGAGCTGCAGCAGCTGAACTGAGCTTTAATGTGACTAATTCTCACTGTGAGGAGGTGCCGAATGGGTTCCTCTCACTGAAAGTGGGTCATGGGATTGTCAGCACTGCAGCAACGGGCTAAAATCTTTTATAAGCTTTTGCACTGTGAGCTTAAAAAATGCTAGGCTTGGATTTGCACAAATGAGGTTAGATATCAAATTTCCACAACAAGAAATAGGAGTTGTTAGCCGCTCATTTGAACCGATGTAAAATGAAAATCGAAAATAATGTGACAGTATATGATGTAGAGGAAGAGAGAGAGAGAGAGAGAGAGAGAGAAGAAAGGAGGAGAGGTGTTTGTGGGTCAGTATGTGTGGCCAGTGTGTGTTTGCTCATGTGTCTCCACTTTCATATGATAGGATGTATGGGTCACTAGAGGTTAACCCATCTGGTATGCATCAGCATTGCATACACTAGTGCTGTTGTACTGGCTGGTGAGGCTGCAGTAATCACCTTTACACCTTTAATTCCCTATAAAGCACCTTGAAGTTTTGTTTGCACATATGTAATCCTCAGCATGCAAACGCACCATGCTGGGCCCAGCACGACTCCACTGCAGCTGCTGAGAAAAACCACCACAAGCTTCCAACTACCGGTTGATCTCATTTATATATAAGAGTTCATTAGGAATATGTTTTTCCCTTTCTGAATTTAAGATCTTAAGTGTGACGTTTAAAAATTGGGTGCTCTGAATATTTCTCACTGATCTTTTATTCTAATCATATTGTTAAAAAAAAGGATAACTCTCGAACATAAGACACATTAGAAGTTATGCAACTTATGCAATCTCACAACATTTATTTCACATAAAATATTTCTTCAATATCTTGTGGGTCGGACTGCAGCGTAAAGTCTTCTACAGCACATCCCTAAGATTGTTCATGTAGTTAAGGTCTGAAATGTGTAAAAACCACTCTACTACAATTTGAGCACAATGAATTCTGGCATCAACCTCATCTTGGAATATGCCATCATATCCGTGCCATCATGTAAGAAAAAATACATTGATGGATAAAACCTTGCTGGACAACCCCAGAAGCAACTGCTGAAGCAACCAGAGATCAGAACACTGTCTAACAGGCTTGTATGGTAGGCACTAGGCATGATGGATACATAACTTCATCCACTTCTCTTCTTACCCTGATGAACCCAGTCCATTCTTTGTGCTCCAGAAAAAAGCTAAAGCCTTCTTTTTCTGATTAGCCTCCCTGATAAGTGGTTTTCTTAAGGCTACACAGCTGTTTAGTCCCAATCCCTTGAGTTCTGTTTGCAGTGTGCATGTAGAAATGCTCTTGCTTTCACCATTAAACATTTGATTTGATCAAGTGTTGGTGTAGTTGATGGTTTCTCACTATCCTTCCAGGTTTTAATAATGCGTTGGGGTTACACAGGGCTATGTAGTTTTGGATTTTGTTTCCCCTAATAATAAAAACCTTCATTTAAAAACAACATGATGTGTTTACTTGTGTTATCTTCGACTAATATTCAAATTTATTTTATGATTTGAAACATTAAAGTGTGACAGACATGCAAAAAAACAATAATTAATCAGTAAGGGGGCAAACACTTTTTCACACCACTGTATATGCTACAGATGCATCTTTTCCTAAATTTATTTGAACGCCTAAATTTATTTCAATGCTCTTTCCCTAAGCTCACAATCTGTGCATAATGCTGATCTGACAGATGCATTATGAGTGTATGAACATGCACCATCAGCAGCATTACACCACTTTCAAAAAACTGTCCTCACGCTGCCAATTTAAAGCCTAAATTCATTCTTTTGTATCCTGTGCACTGGGAATGAAGCATTTAATATTTCATGTATGTAGAGCATAATGTCATCCACATAGATTTTCCAGTGAAAATATATGAGTCCTTGCTGATACCTGTTGAAATTTGTCATAGTCTTCAAAGTGTCTGTTGAGCTTTCAGTAAATGGCTTGAGATTTTCCCGTAATGTCTTATAGATCCCCTCAGTCATTTATCAGTGAGCTGCTCTCCCTGCCAATTTGGAAGCTGCTATGAGGACTGGGAAGGCTGCTTTCAGCTAGGCAGCTTTTTATTGGTCTCAGCAAGGAATTCAAAAGCCCAATACATCTGCAATGCCCATTTATGCCTTTTTTCATCTACCCTTGACAGTCATGTCATTTTTTAGGATGTGGATGATGGGTTTTACAGTGGACGAAAAAACCTAAATAAAATGCATACACGTGTTGCTGCTGTCATGTTAGAGTAAGAGGCAGATGATAGCTCTTAAATTCATGCCCTGTTCATGCATCTGTTTTTCCCAGCTTATATTGGTTTGTTTAATGCAACTATCAAGTTAATTCTCAGGCAAACCATTTACTACATGTTGTCAGTCCATTAGTGGTGAGTTAACTGTTGTTTGGATCAATAACAATTCAGTTCTCCACGCTAATAATAAGCAGCATGTAATTACATCCTAGCAGATGGCGAAAGGCCAGTTTGCAATATAAACATTTTTTCCCCCCACATTTCATGTTCTTTTTTGGCTGAATATAATTAAACAGTAATGAATACTGAACAGAATGAAGCAAGGATTTGGATACACATAAATTTGTAAACAAACTAGGAATTTAATTGAATAAAAATGCATGATTTGGAGTGAGTAAATTGTGTTGTAATATGTGTAAATACAGATTATGGATGTGGCGCACACTATTTTTAGTTTGTTTCTTCTTGGACAAAATGTCAGAAAGATTTACATAGCATCTGGGTAAAAGTAAATGAATGCATCAGAGCTGGCATGTTGCATGATGTGGTCGAATATGAACTTGAAGTGGTAGTTTTACGGTAGAACTGATTTATTCAACATTACCACACATGGATTTAATTCCCTTATCATTGGGAATTGCCTGGCCTGGATCACTGTGGTTTGAGTTAAGCTGTTTCTACTACTGCAATGTTTTTGAGAAAATGATGGTAGAGTTATAAAATACCTTATGGTTTAGGCCCAAAGACAGGGATAATGGTATTGCCATACAGCCTTAATAGAAACCTTCACATTAGTTGTACAACTAGCTAGTCATAGGATAACTATGATGCATTTTGGGGACCAAAAGCAGTAAAATATAGGCATGAAGTGTGGATTAGCCATAGACTGATAGTTTCCATATGTGTGTGCAGGAACAGAGTTTAGAACGTTGGCTTTGTTTCAACATCTCAGGTCTTGACCTCTGTAATGTAGAGCTGTACAGATTAGCAACATCTAAAAGAAAGACAAGGAAGATTCATCCATTACAAAGTGAGCTGACACCTAGCATAACTAATAACGTTTTTGTGAGTTTAGCACATCGTTCCTCTGAGTGCTTTCTTTCTGCTCTGTATTGTGAAAGTCTTGTTTGCCAAGTAATTTAAAAAGTCATTTAATGTCATTTTATGTGTATGTGTGTTTGTATTTGAGAAATTATACAAAATAGTTAAAGAAACAATTGACACGTTGTTTGATGAGTTACTTGTACTTGTTTCAGATAATTTAATATTGGAGAAGGATATCCCATGTAGCATGCACCCTTTATGCATAGTGCCGACTATATACTACATGCTCTGGAAGCAGTGCTGTGATTTGTTGTTTTTTTTAACTGGTCAGGTCTAAGCTCAGCAAAATTATGTGGCTGACGACCTGAATGTACTGAATGACCAGTTTATCCCATCATGAGAAAATGGAATTTGTCTTTCCTGATTACATGGGCATATTCCAAGATGCCAAGATTTATTGGATTTAAATTGTGAAAGAGTAGTTCTGAGAGCATGAAGAAATGAAGAACTATGAATAAAAAGAATGTAATTCTAGACTGAAAAAAAATGTGGGGACATTACCTGAGGTTGTCGAAATAATGCAAAGGCAGCTTTACGGCATTTGGCAGGTACCCTTATCCAGAGCGACTTTTTTTTTTCATCTCATTATACATTTGAGCAATTAAGGGTTAAGGGCCTTTCTCAAGGGCCCAACAGTTACAACTTGTAGATGGGGAGGTTTTAATCTGGAAACTTCCGACCCGCAGTCCAATGTCTTAACCATGGAGCTACCCCTGTCCTGTCCCAGTGTAAAAAATATTAGAATGTGCATTTTTTTTTAATAGACAGTGTAATAGGTATAATATCTGTTATGTTAGTGGCCCTAATATCTTTTAGCATAATACACTGTGTCATCTCTGTCTGTCCTACTGTATTTTTCTGATTTCTTATAAACTCGAAGAGAAAGATGGCATGTGCTGGCTTTGCCACGTGCACTATCTTGCTGTCATTTTCGCTTTTTATTTTCAGATCTCACTCAATAATTTATTCTCTAGGCTGCTGGATGAGCATAAGCTTTAGAAAATATTAGCTCAGTTCAAAGAGGAACACAGTAAAGCAGTTTCATACAAATTTCTTCTCTAAGAGTTTCTTAATCTATTTGTATGCTATACAAAGAAAGTACAAAAAGCCTGCTAATCCCAGCAGATTCTCCATCACTAATTATAATGTTTAATATAAACTGGATTTTTAGGAATTTGCATTTGTGAGACTACATTGGAATGAGTGTGTAAATGTGTGTGCATGGTGCCCTGCAATAGACAAGTATTCTGTGTAGGGTTTATTCTTGCCTCTTTTCTTGAATTTCCAGAGCAGGATTTGGATCCACAATGTCCCTGAGCAGGATAAAGAGCTTACTGAAGATGAATGAGAAAGTTAATGCAATAGACAGTAGGTGGGCAGGGTGATGGCATGAGATCTGTAGGTATCTTGTATACTGGCCTTCAGAATGACCCTACCTGGAAATCTGAAAAGAGTTCACCGTATCGTCTGGAGATCACAAGGTGAAACCTCATGGTGCCTCAGATATCTCTTGGGAGCCAAAGGAAAAAGATTGACCGTGTCCTGTCAGTGGGAGTGCTCTCTCTTCTCTCTCTCTCTCTCTCTCTCTCTCTCTCTCTCGCTCTTGCCTTCTCCACCTGCCAGTCACAGTGACATTAGTCAATATTGGGGGCCTGTGAGCTTATGTGTGCTGGAAAAGGGTCGATAGTGCTTTCCTCTGAAGATTGTACACCACCCTGTGATGCAGCAGTTTAAAATGTTGTTGGCTGACTTCAACTGTCTTGGAGAAACCTGGTTGGTAGCCGGTTGATTGATATGATAGGGAAGAGCTGGCTGGTGGGTGGGAATTGGAAGGTTAAGAAAAAAGGGGAAAAAATCTTTTCTTTTTTCAATGAGAGTTTTGAACAAAGAAAGAAGAGCACCACTTCATGTAGGAACCAGTTGCAGTCTCATGGCCTTAAAAGTTTAACAGTTATTCAGTGTCAAACCTTCATGGAGTTATACAGCTGCTATTTTGATATACAGTCAGGCCCATAATTTTTTTTTTTGGCATGTGGCCTCCATACTGTACACCAACATTGAATTTGAAATAATACACTCAATATGTGACTGAAGTCAGGACCTACAGCATTAATTTAAGGGGTTTAACAAAAGTGTGGCATCGTTTATTCGGGAATTACAGCCATCTTCATACACACACATTTTTTTTTGGGGTGGGTGGGGGGGGGGTCATAAATAATAGAACATCCTAACATAATTGCACACATAAGGATTGCCTTTAATACTTGGATGAACATCCTTTAAGTAGTCAAAGACTGCTTAAAGTCTGGAACCCATGAACATGACCAAATGCTGAGTTTCTCCCCTTGAGATGCTTTATTAAAGGCTGAGTAGGAACACATAAATGTAGTGCTATAAAGTATATTTCCAAACTGCCAAAAAGTCTCCTAACTTGGATTCAGCTTTAACTATGAGAGGTGTTTTGCTCCTTTCCATATACATTGATGAAACCTACTTAATAAATCCTTGCATGTGCCACTACTGCAGATCTGAGAGCAATGACTCCCACATATCTCTCGCTCACTAGCAATAACACACTTGTTTCTCATTTTAATTCTAACTACAATGGACTGCCTATTGTGCAATACTCATTTTTCTCTTCTAGTGTTTTACCATTAAATATTAAAAAAAGATTAAACAAGTGAATCATCCAAAACTAATAGCCTATAAAGGGCAGAAAAAGTGTTCCTCAAGTTGAGGTTTAAGGAGACAACAGGAGGGTGTAATAATATTATCAGCTGTGCAGTGAGGAACTGCTTGCCTTCTAACTACAGTATGGTGGGAGTATCTCTGCCTGTCTTGTAGAAGGCTGGGGTTCGATTCTCTGACTGGGAACCCATGTGGGTTCACCCATGGGGACGTCCGGCATAAAAACCTGCACCAAATCAAATATGCGGATTGGATGATCTGTTGCGGTGACCCCTAACAGAAGCATCCAAAAGAAGAACAATAACAAGAGCCTGGATCTGCTTGCTGGATGGGCAATTTCAGTACACCCTGAACGGGGAGCCAATCCATCGCAGGGCACACACATACATACAACCTACTGTACACTACGGGGAGCCTGATAATGCCAATTAGCCTAATCTGACAATTATTTTTAACAATGTTCATAACATAGTTAATGGTCAATTAGTACTCAAAGACAAGAAAAATTTATAGATAAAATATTTCATCAAATCAGGGCACACAAGCATACACACACTCACTCACTCTCATACTATGGGTAATTTGAAAATGTCAATAAGCCTTTGGTTTGTGCGAGGAAACCCACAAAGCACAGGGAGAACATGTAATCTCCATGAACAAAGCAGGACTTAAACCCTTGACTCTGGAGTTGCGCGGCCACAGGGTTAATCACTACACCAAGTACTGCCTGTTATTGAGAATTTTGAAATAAATTAAAGAATAGTTGTTGGTATCTTTAATGGTTATTATAAATTATTTTAAAATCAAAAGTCTGAATTGCTAAGGTGGACAAAAGCCAGCTCTATCTTGATTGTCAATTTGATTATCCCCCTTTTTACTGGCTAGAAAAGACTGCTCTTTTGTCATCATAAGACCTCAGTGGATATTATGGCAGTGTAAGATTTTTTCAGAAAGAATCAGGATGACTCTTATCAATGCAACCTTTTTGTTAGCTTGTATATGTACAGGTATATATGGGTGAAAAAAACATATGTGTTTTGTGTGTTTTTTATGATAGCGCGATGTTGTTGTTGGCCTAAGGTGAATTGTCAGACTTTGTATTTTTGCTGCTCCATTCTCCAAGCATATTTCAGCTAGGGTCAACATACACAACTGTAACAGTAATGGAATATTGCATCATGTTAAGCCATTCCTAAAATTGTGAAAGCCTGGTTAAAAAGTCAGGGAAAAAAAGATAAAAAAATATATATTTTCAATCCAAAAGTGACAATAGATGTGTCTAGTC
The DNA here is from genome assembly GCA_030068045.1 of Platyallabes tihoni. Taxonomy (NCBI): domain Eukaryota; kingdom Metazoa; phylum Chordata; class Actinopteri; order Siluriformes; family Clariidae; genus Platyallabes; species Platyallabes tihoni. The sequence goes on along the minus strand of JAQQZS010000019.1, from coordinate 12,708,312 downwards.
TGCCTCGTTCAGCACGTGGTGCTGGTTCAGGTGGACATCTTGTGTTGAGAAGCAAAGCCGGGGAGATTGGCGCTGTCAGCAAGAGCATGATGGATGGTGAGAGGGAAATGGCCTTTGGAAGGCAAGATCCCTCCAGGGAGCCGTGAAACAGATTGAGGCTCAGCAAAGAAATCCCACCAAGAGTACAGGGTTAAACTCTCCATCTCCATGGTTTTCTTTCTGTGCCCTCTGTAATTGGACAGACTTTCTCAAAATGCTGCATGTGTGTGTTTCTGTTTGTGTGAAAATCCACACTGAGAGTGAATTAGGTTTCCAAGTCCATGGAGGACTAGGATGGATTTGACCAAAAGTTTACCAAAATTTGTAGTCCTTACAAACCGCTCTGCATTTAGCAGGTTGGATAGTGACCTTCCTATGTGTGAGTTTAGAGGAGGTAGTGGGTATAAAGGATCTTTTACTGGCAAAGGGAAATAAAAATTTTGAAATAAATATATAAAAGAAAAAATAATGTCTAGTAGCCAGAACCAATAGTCTCCTGCAGCTGAACTCTCCTCAGTGGTTTGCATCTGCATGTGTGTTTGGGTGTGTTTAACCTTCTAGCATTTCTCACTATGTCTTTCTGGAAAGGCGAAAATAAACTAGTACTTTTGCATTGCAGCCAGTGTACACTGTTTATGTTTTCATCTTAAAATTGAATGCTTTGATTGTAAGATAAAAAAAATTCTACAGATTTTGAAAAATGTCACCTTTATGGAAGCTCACACTCAGGTCAGAAAGGTAACTAGGTCATTTCATATACTAACATAAGCAAAATGGAAAATCATGACCAAATGTGGTAAAATACCTGAAATTTCCAAGGGAAATAGGCTTTTACTTTGTAAAAAGACAGAGCATAGGATTTAACTTTTTTTTTATTGTTTGCTTTTCTTTTTCATCTTACCGAATACAACAAGGTCATCGACAGTTTGATAAATTGGCCTTTTTATTCATTAAGACAAACTGCATACACAATGTGTAACTCGATTAACTTGTTACTCTGCCAGATATGATCTCATTATTATTATTATTATATTGTTTTTTTCAAATCATGGCATAAAATGCAAATTTTTCTGCCTATTAAGCCACAGTTATTTCCTCATTTGACACTTCAAGCAGGAGCAAGAAAAAATGTGAAATACTGGATTAAAAAAAAATTAAATCTCTTTTCCCTTTAAGCTATTTTGTTAATTGTTATATTTAGTTGTTTTATTGTTATGTTGCTGCACTGGATGACTTGGCCTGGGTCTTAAAACCCATATGAGGCTGTTGCTGTTTTACTCAAAATTCCTTAAAGAATGTGTCCCTATACTTGTGTTTCATGTAATGTGACACTGTCTAAATGCCTCTTTTTTATGTTCAGAATGAGAAATGGACAGCGTCAGTGTTTTTATGTCTGTGCTCCATTAAGCAGATTTATTTTCATTTACTGTCAAACGATACATGAAACAACATAAAATATGAGGGACGTTTAAGTTAAACTGGGGCTTGTGATGAAATTTCTCGTGAATGAAGGCATAAACAGTACGATGATGAGACTCTTAGCCGCAATAAAACATTTAAATGGTGCAAACATTTTAAAGAAAGTCGTACGTTCTTGAATAATGATCCTGGCCAAGGTGGCTCAGAGGCCCCTGTAAATATTCATTAAGTGGAACACCTGATTCTGGATATCTACGGATAACTTGTCTTCCATCTCTCTTCGAGAACTGTACACACAATCATTTACGATGAACTCTTGCACATTACTGGTGGTAGTTTGTGCCACCGCCCCCCCCACTCCCCCATACAGTCCTGACCTCTCTCCAAGTGATCTCCGCACGTTTGGACCAATACAGGTGTTCCTGTATTGCACTAGTAAGCACTAGTTAAATGCTGAGATATGTGCATTAATGTAGCCGGGGACTATATAAGAGAAATTTAGGTAGTTTTATTCTGCAAGTCTCAGTTTGACAAGCATCAGTGCAGTGGGTCCTTACTTTCATGCTGCCTGGTTAACATTTATTTCATTCGATTGACACCCACCCCTTCACCAAAAAGTGGCAATATACAGTTCATCAGTTAAGGATTAAGGGACTTGCTTGGGGGCCCAAAAATGGCATCTTGGTGCTTCTGGGTATTTGAACTCGTGATCTTTCTTATCCAATGAGATCTTAGATATATTATGGGGCCTACAGGCATAGTTATCCCATCAGCAACTATTGCTCACTTTGGCAAAATTCATTGAGTCGATATTGATTAACCCTAACTGCAACGACAAAGAGTATTTTCTTTGCCCACCCAAGTGTGATAAGCTGGCTCCTGTGCTCTTAAATGATTTTATGTACTCTCTGTTTTACAGAGAAGACTGTGTGCGATAAAGAAAAAAAATGGAAAAAAATCTTTTTGTTTGTTTTTGTTTTCTCTCAGCAATTCAGGGAAAATTCCAGTTTATTTCAACAGCTTTTTTTTTAAACCTCCCTTTTCACATCTAGTTACTTTTGCTTACATTGTGCAGTGGAGCCAGACAGTTCTCCCAAATATTCTTTAAGGAACAAGAGAGTGAAAAGAGCCTGTGTCCCACTTCCCTGTCTAACGTTGCCCTTCTTTCCCCCCTAACCTGTGATGTACAAATTCAAGCCTATAAATGACTAAAAGCATCTCTGCCATCCACTCCCTGTCACATCACCAGTGCTTAGAGGAAAGACCATATTTCTTAGCTGAGAGGAGGCAGTGCAGTAAAAGAGAACATTTTATAACATGACATCTCCTCAAAGGTCTAGACACCATCTTAATCATCTTTTAAATTCAGTGGAAGTAGGTGTTTCCCCCCATTGTACCAAAACACATCTACTAGAAGATGTGTTATAAAAGCTTAGATTGGTTTATAGTTTGTCTGTTTCTCTGTCTGTGATGAAGGAAACCTCTGCTGGTTAGCTGTCAAGGTGACAGGTTAATGTCTATTGAACAGCTTCATTTATTATGGAAGAGAGGAGAAGAGGCCACAGATTGAATGAGAATTTAAGTAGCATCACACAAGCCTTTAAGCCTTTCCAATTGAGCAGGAATTACTCTCTCTCTCTCTCTCTCTCTCTCTCTCCATTGTCTTTCTATTACCTTTCTTCATTTGCACTTTTCATGGCCCTAGATTTTATAGGCAGAATTTATTGATTACTTTGAGTGAAGAGGCAAAGATCATGTGCATCTAAATATTTGATAAGTAGTTCAGAGTGAGCTAGCTGAAATTGGTTTCTGTTATTGGGTCCATTGGCTTGATCGAAGCCCCTGTTAAGCCCTGTGATTTTACTGAGGAGAGGACATGAATGGTACTATTTGTATTGACTAAAGACTGGACAAGGCTCTGTGACCCAATATTTTAAGTGATTAAAGGACAGTTAATACTGTATTCTAGTAGAAATTATACATATTGTTACTAGTGTAAAAAATGTAGAAATGAATTGCAACTTGGTTCTATCCTCGAAGGCAGTTCTGGAGCTAGTTCGGAGCCAGTGCCCAATTTCGAACGTGCTTTCTGTTTTCTGACAGTCATGCTTTCCAGACAGCCAAACAACAGCCGTCTGACATAAAAACCAGTTTCATGGCAGCAACAATACTTTCCTGGGAACAAAGAACCCACATATGTCATGGGCTGGGGGCAGGATTATCACAACCAACTAAAAGTTTGTGCGCACCTTCTTTAAGAAATGAACTTAAAATGAAGTCACCAGGTTAAATGCTTTGTAGTATTGGTGGTTTGTTCCCTAAGTAGACTTGCAAGGTCAGGAGAACTGCTCGTTAAGTCATGTTGAAGTCCGCCATTGTTGTTGTGTTTGCTGCTAGCATTTTTTTTTGCAGCTAGCATTCATTAATCACTAACATTGCTGGGAAAGTAGAGGTGTACAGTACACAGTGTATACAGTGACGTAAATGACGTGAAGCTCTAGCCCATGAAAAAACAAAGCAAGTTCTAAGGAAGTTTATTATTGAACCTGGCTCCAAACCATAAACTAGCACCACCCGTAAACTAGCATCTGATTGACTTGGGTGAAAAAGGGGTAAACTTTGCTTGGTTATGTTTACATTTACGACCTAAACCACTGAGTTGCGAGTTTTTCTTATTTTCTAGATTATTGGCAAATGTACATTGTGTAAAAAAAGCATTTTCATGAAAGGGAGTGCTGTTGTACTGAGTATCAGCATGTAAATCCCATAATTTTACAGTATACAGTACAACAGTTAAAAACATATCATTTACAGTATTATCAAGAGTTCATGACTTGTTTGCTTAACTAATCAGTCTTTTTCTCCACTAACACATATACTTCCATAAAACTTTTTAAATATAATATAATTTTTAATAGTGGTCCTCACACAGATTACATTTCATGACTCATAATTAACATCACAGAAGAGGGAGTGCATCTGTTCTGAATATCAGTACGGCCGTGATGCTCCTTTTATTCCAGTTTAGAATAGCCTTTCAGGTTTTGATAGCAAAATAGAGCAAAACTGATAGGTATGTAGGTTGTACAATCCCTTGTTCCATACACCAAGTAGTGCCCTTGATCAAGGGTTAACAATTATTAAAACTAAACTTTTCACAAAGTACTCTACAATATATCAGCAATCATGGAATTCTACTTCTAGTCTAATCATATTGCTTGGTGGGAGCAAACATTCGTATAAATCAAAACCACACCATAGTGTTTGTTTATTTGTAATAAATATTCTCATTGTAAGAATTATAATTTGATTATCATCTAACAAATAATTATGATTATTTGTTAGATGATAATCAAATTATAATTCTTACAATTCTTATTAATGACTAAAAACTGTTCTTCTTATCATTTTAGATTATCATGCAGCTCGGGTTTGTGTCACTTTTTTGCCTCCGGAAAAGTTGAATTTTGTTCACTATCCAGTACATTATAACCAATGTGTGTGAAGATCCTTGCTGAACTGTCAACAAAGTACTCCAGAAGTGGAAAAAGTTAAGTGGTTTGATGCTTTTGGTTTACTCTTGCTTTCAAACTTCTTTGGAAAACAGTCACAGTCTGTCAGTTTAAGCTTCCTTTTTTCATAGACCTGCTGTCAAAACTCAGAAACACTGCTTAAGAGCGAAGGAATTCTTTTGCGCTTAGCTCAGCGTCGGATCGATTCCCCAGGACCACAGTTTGGGTTTCTTTTCCTGCTCTACAGTTAGCAACTGGTAAGGAGCTGGTATTAAAAGTGAGGTGCTGGCTTTGGCAAGCTCTGGAGACGATCCCCAAGAGACCAGGTCTTCTGAAGTCTGTATTATTTGCTAGGGAGTAATAAGACCACAATACACACACACAGCTAAGAAAGTCTGGCTCTAGTTCTACCCTTATCAGACTTCTCGGCATTTCTCACATTATTTGACCACGAGATACATACATACCCAGCACCACTGGCTAATATAGCACTGCATGTTTACCACTGTTAGCATATGTTAATACTGTTTTCATATATCTTACCATAGCTAGCTGTTCCGATTAAGGTAATCGAGTGTATATAAATGTGCAAGGCTGTCTTGAAGTCTGTGTTTGTATGTGTGTTGAATGAGGGAAGAAATGAGTGACACCGATCACATCAACCAATACGATTGTGATGATGCAACATTCCATCACCAGTCTGTGAATATTACTGTCTCTTTAAAAGATGTCAAATGTGCAATATGCAATGTTTTTTTCTCTCAAGCAAAAGCATGTAGGGGGACAAAAATTTTAAAACAACATACCTTATTCGCCAGTTAAGAACAATGCACTGAGAATAATTTGAGTATGAAAAGTTATCCGCAAATGTGATGACAGTGAGAGACTACTGTATTCAGCACGGCTGCACACATTCTGGTTGATACCAGGAATAGACTGTCTTTTAAACATGCAGACATTCTGATATTTATCAATAAATCCCAGCCCTCACTGCTTACTAATGAGTTCCTATGATTGGCTCACCAAATACCAAATGACTGATGCATGTGTTTATTTAAAAATGTTTGGTGCAGAATACAGAATAACAGAGGGGGGCGGGTTATCTTGGGCACGGGCGGGGCTTGTAGGACGACTTTCACACACACACACACACACACACACTAACTAATGGAATCACTGCTGTCGGGCTCACGGATTACATAAATTGTCTGAATAACGGATTGCATTTTTTATTTATTTTTTTGTCTTCTTTTTTTGGATTTTTCCCCAATTTTTTCCCAGAATTTAGTCGTATCCAATTCCTCCCTGTCACTAGGGGGCTCTCACATCAAGCTTCTACTATCAATCAGTCGGGTGGGCCGCAGACTATCACGTGTTTCCTCTGACCCACGTGACGTCACCGACCGCATCTTTTCGAACTGATTGCTCACGCACCATTGGGGGCAGCGTAACACCTACTCCCTCTGCTTGCGTGAGCTCACAGACACCCCTGATTGGCTGTAGAGCCGTTAATAATGTGGGAGCCCGAAGTACCTCTCGTCCCTCCCCTGTGAGAGAGCTCGGCCAATCAGCTCTCTCTAGGCCTCC
>JAQQZS010000019.1:12685626-12701655 GCA_030068045.1 Platyallabes tihoni | reverse complement strand
TGTGAGAGAGCTCGGCCAATCAGCTCTCTCTAGGCCTCCAGCTGTGAGAGGTTACAGCATCACCCGGGGTTCGAACTTGCGATCTCCGGATGATAGGGCGAGGACTTTACCACTGCGCCACTCAGGGGCCAGCGGATTGCATTTTTGAAAATATAACTAAATAACTGAAAAAAGTAATCCAAGTACTCTAAGCGTTACACCCAACACTGGTTATAAACACTACGAATATTTACTATACTACTATATTACACAATAAATAGAACACCTTAAATGCTGGATTCCGATACCCTCCCATCCCCCCCCCCTTCCCCCCCACCCCCACGGACCGGTATCGGTATTGGCCAATTCTGATTTGACTGGGGATCCAAAAACCCTGATCGAAACACCTGTGGATGCGTTTGTCCCCGGAAATGGCACATACTGTATGTATACACATCAATAAATTTTTTTTTTGCATCATCTGGGTTAAAACACATGAGTTTGTGCTACCACTTGTTCATTTCAAACAGTGGATGTGATTTTAGCATTAAATCTGCTTGGGATTTTGTTCCGGAGGATGTCAAGCAGCTAGTCGGCTGTATTAGTTGTTGAGGTCCAGAAGAAGGAAGATGCCTTGCTTTAACTGTTTTAACACTGCTATGAAATCTGCCCGTCCTCATTCAAATAACACCACCTCACATATGTCTTACACATAGATCTGATGTTGAACTGGAATTGAAACTCAGGTCACTTCAGGCTGGTAATGTGATCACATTTTATGAAGATAACTGTCCCAAAATATTTAGGGATTTTATTTTATTTTTTAAACCTAACCACTAATAAAGCATGCATGCTGTTGTCAGCCCTTTCCATTTCCTGGCTCACGCAGGGCATGTAGTGGCCTTCACCACTACTGTCTTATCCCCTGAGAGTCACCACTTTTCACATAAGAAGATTTATAGGCAATAATTTCAAACACACAGGAAGATGTCAGAACATCTGCATAAATTTTGATGCTTTGCAATTCCCACATGTGCATGTGGAGTCATAAATTTCTGATGTGGGGGGTTGTGATACACATGCATATGCTGTGATAAGTTGCTGATCTGGGGTTCGGGTATTGTAGGAGGTGCAGGATGTCAGCAGCTGGAAACATTGAGAATATACTGGAGTGAGTAGTGCACACTTGGCATCGTGTGTCTTAGTCTTTATACATGTTTTTTGTTGCAGTGTAATAAAATGTAATATGTGAAGATTTTACCAGTGCGAAGGAATAAATACATCTAAAAATACAACTGTTGCGTTTATTTTTATGCAATAAGTTTCGCCAGTGAGCATGTGGACATATTCAAATCAGCATTATTATTAGAACTAATAGGTGTGTCAGTAGGCCAGATTTAGTGCTGACATTGTTATTATTAGGGCAAATATGAGGACTGATGTGCAGTTAAATGATGTGCTATTGATTTGAGAAATCATGTGAAAAGGGACATCCTGTAGAGACAACATGACTAGACTGAGCTCTGTTGTACAAGTACGCCTCTCCTTTACTGTCTGGAAAATCTGACAGTGGCATTGTGCTGTGTATGATGAGATGTGACATGCTTGAAAAGTGTTTGCAAAAATAAAAGAGTTTGCTTTTAGTGCTGGGATTATGGGAGTAATATGGGAGTCTGGTACACTGTCTTTGCGGAGCAATCACAAGACATACACACACACACACTCATGCACACGCACATTCTTGACAAACACAAGGGCCGACTGGTGAAGCTACACTCAACCCAAGAAGATTTTACAAAAACACAGGTGATCATTCAGCAGAAGCTGAGGCTCACTATTCAAATAGTTTTGTCTATTTGTCTGTTGCCTATTTGCAACACTTTGTTATGAATGTGTTACATCTTTAGAGTGTGTAATTGCCACACATTTCACCCTTCTTGTTCTATTTTTTCTGACTTGCAGCCTGTAGGCCTGGCTTTTACAAAGCCTCAGCTATGGATGCCTACTGTATGAAGTGTCCACCACATAGTTACTCTCATCAGGACAAGGCCTCCGAGTGTATATGTGAACGGGGATACTACAGAGCCGAAAGTGACCCTCGCTCCATGGCCTGCACAAGTAAGATTGTTAAATATACACTGTTAAAAGCACCATGAAGGTCCGAAAAGGACCAAGTGCTTTAAATGACAAAAATCATTCATTCATTCATTCATTTTCTATACCGCTTAATCCTGTGTTCAGGGTCGCGGGATGACAAAAATCAATCATCAATTTTTCCTTTGCATATTATGGAATATTTAAGCGAACTGATTAATATAATAGTCTGGTCATTTTTAGGAACATTGTACACAGCTACTCTCAAACCAGTATATGAGATGAGTCAAAAGTTATCCGCACTCTTGCTGTAGACTTTATTTTAATTAATATTTGAAAAAAGACAAATACAACATTTTTCTTTTTTTCATTTTTCAACGCAGCTACAAATGAACTGATAGAACACATTCACTCCTGCACAGCAGTGACAGGGGGACAGGAGCCTTGAACGGAAAGTGCTGTTAAGACAGAGTGTGGCTAACAAAATTTTTTATATAACCAGAGTGCTGATAATTTTTGACTCACCCTCATTACATCAGCATTGTCAGGGCTTTTTCCAGATGTATACTGTGTTCTAATGTACAGTATTGTTTTACAATAAAATGTGCTGTGAATAATGTGTAAGAAACATAAGAATAAAAACAGGTCACAAACTTATTTTGGGCCTTCAAATATGGGGGTTGCTGACACTCCTTCTATTGGAAAAATATTTTAGCATTATTATTTACATTTTTTAAGCATTGTTACTGTGTATGTTTTTGTGTGACAGGGCCTCCGTCAGCACCAGGCAACCCCATCTCCACAGTAAACGAGACAGCCGTGACTTTAGAATGGAGCCCGCCACGGGACACAGGGGGCAGAGGGGATGTAACCTACAGTGTCCATTGCATGAAATGCTCTGTAGGTAATACGGTTGAGAAGTGCGTGCCCTGCGGCAGCAGCGCTCACTTCAGCCCGCGGCAGTTTGGCCTGGCCCACCCCAGAGTTCAAGTCAGCGAGCTCCAGCCTAGAACCAACTACACTTTTAGCATCGAGGCGGTGAATGGGGTCTCAGATCTCAGCCCAAGTCCTCAGCAGCTAGCGAACATCAACATCACTACCAGCCAGACAGGTTAGCTAAACACACACACACAAACTGTCATTTTGTTATCATGGTTTAGCATGTTTGTTCTCCTAGAGTGAAGTGACACTGCAAAACAATGCACAGCTATTCTGACTGTTCAAGTTGATCATATGATAAAACATCAGTATCTTAATGGGCATGGTTTTTTTTTTCACTATGACCCCACCCCACCTCATCTGCAGTGCTCTCAGAATGGTTTGATGAGGATAAAACTGCTACAAATCAAAATCAAGTTTCCACCATCATCATCATCAAAACACTTAGTGATGGAGCATCATTCAGAGATACTGTACAGTGTCTGTAGGCATCAGTACAGTCCAACGGAATGGTAGAATAAATAATAAGATGCATTAAAGCTTGTGGTGGCATTTTACACTAAACTAATATACTTTCTGATGAGGTTTTGTTTGATTAATTGCTTGATAATATCACATAATATCAAACATGAAGCTCTTATACACGAGTAAAATAGTTTTATATACATAATTGCATTGAACAAATTAAAGATGTATCACCAGTGTAGAGTCTTGAATATAGTTTTCAGTTAAAAAAAGAGTTGCAAAAACTATTTGCCTGTACTATCAGCTATACAATATTCATTCCGATTTATCATAGTTATTGATTGAAAGCATGGTATTTCACTAGTGTTGTTATAGAATATAACAGCACTGGGATGTTTCACCCTTTAAGGCAGGCAGCAGTTCCAGCAATCCCATTTACATACTTCAATTTATTATTTGCAATAATTCTTCTTAGATACAAAATCAGAGATGTCAGGAATCAGTCAAAATTTTAAACACTGAACTGTGGTGTAAACAGTGTTTTTGGAACTGTTTGGAACTGAAAAGCAATACCAAAATCTAGGTTGTGCTGTTATACTGTATACAGCATGGGCACGTCACAGCTGTGCTGTTATTCAGTACAACAGAACTCTGTCTCGTGTGATATTGCGTAATAATAGGTTTAAGAAATAAAATGGCCCAGGCCAAGAAAACATCCATCCATCCATTTTTATAAGGATGATTTCTATTTTTAATACGTTGTGAAATTCTATAATAATCGATCTTAAAATCCAAAATGTTGGTGAGGATTTATAGAAAAAAAATGTGTATATATTTTAGTTCCAGTGATGTGAGACAGGTTTTTCACAGTCTCTCTCTTATTCCAGTACCAGTCATTAGGAAAAAGCTAATTCATGGCAACTCCATCCTACTCCACTCCTCCTACTCCATCCTCTCTTCAGCACGTGCACACTACTGAGTGCTAGCTTAATGTGTGCAGCTCTTGCATGACCTTACACCCTGTGCCCACAGGCATGTTGGGAAGTGTTATTTGGTCCCCTTGGCCCCACAGAAAAAACACACAGATGGAGAAAGGGTGAGTGGGAGAGAAGGAGAATGTCAAATATAGAGTGAGATCAAGAGAGTAAATTGGGAGAGAGAGAGAGGAAGGGATGAGTACAATAGGAGAGACTATGAGGTAGGATACAGCAGACAGAGAACCAGAAAGGAGGGTAGGACGAAAAGTCAGAGAGAGAGTGAGAGAGGACAGAGAATGAGCTGTGATGAGGGCTCTGAGAGCATACCCGACCAGGACACTCAAATCAACCATCTCACGCTAATAAGAGCCGACATTGGCGTTACCATAGCGATAAGGCGGGATGCTGGGAGGAATACGTGATGGCAGGCAGCATGGTCACTATGTACCGTTAAAATATTTAACGGCACATAGGATTCGATTTAATGGTACATAATGGTACAATTGCGTTCTATTGAGAAAAGTGTGTATGTGCTAAGTAGTGAATTGTGTGTTTTTTTAGTATCTGTTATTTTAAACAAAAGATATGCATTTGCATGTATTAGTGTACGTTTTCAGAAATCTTTCATCTCGTGAAAAAATAGAGATGAGTTTCCCAGTCAGTACCTGTTAATGAAAAGAAAAAAAAAGGTCCAGTCCTGATATTTTCTAAATATTAAAATTTCTGGAAATCTCTCTACAGTACATTTACATGAATACTGATTTTGATTAATCAGATATAATCCTGATGTTGGTGACACATGAAAAGACCCAGTAAAAATAGGCTCCATTGAAATAGTAAAAGAAAAACACAATATCCTGCAGCACCTGGACTGTGTTACTGTATAATTTTGCAAAGAAGTTTCCCTGTTTTGCTTCATCTGGTCATCTCCGTTACTCTTAAGTGGACTGAAGGACTGTCAAGATTTTTTCTCTCTCTCCCCTTCCTTTATCTTTTCCTTCTCTTTTTTCCCCCCTCTGTGAGTCTGTTCATCATTCATTGTCCAGGGGTAAAACAGGCAGTCCTTGTTTATACCCGTCCCCACACACTGACACTTTCATTACTGCTTCCTCCTTGTCTTCTTTCTACCCACTTCCTGGCTCACTTTCTCATTCTCCCTTTCCCTCACTCTGCCTTCTCATGTTTCTTTTTTTTTTTACTCATGTTTTTTATCTAATTTTTCTGATTTTTTCTCTTTTTATTTTCTCATTGGGCTATTATACAATAAAGTGTCACGATATCCTGAGAGCTGCTGATGCGCCCTGGTCTTGTACATGCTGTTTGGAGCATGAATGTTCATGCAACATTACTTACTACACACATTGCATAATTTATTACCTTTCAATCCTCTCTCTCTCTCTCCCTCTTCCCTCCTATAGCTTTTCATGGCCTTTAATTAGAAGGGCAATGAATCCTTTATCTTTATAATGCAGATTAATCTGGATCTGTCTGTTTTTGCTGCTCTTTCATTACGTCTCTTTCTCTCTCTTTCTCTCTCTCTGTCTCTCAGTGAGTGTGATTGTTAAAGAGAGGAGAAGCAGGGACAGCATCACCTTGGCTTGGCAGGGTCCAGAAACGTCAGACGGTGCCATGGTGGAGTACGAAGTCACCTATTATGAAAAGGTTGGTCACTATTTTGAACTAGGCTAACTGCCCAAATCTTCACTCTCACCTTTCTAGCTGTGTCAAAATCTCCTCTGATTGGACATATGGTAACTGTTGTGCCACTGCATTTTATCACACCCTGGGGAGCCACTGGGATGTCAGCGCTCATAGAATCTCTGTCTCTAATTAACATTCCTGGATGCTGAATGCATGCTGTGTGACCCTGAACCTTGTAACACATTTGGTGACACTTTTGTATTCAATGATTTGTAAATGAAAGTTGATTCTGGTTAAAACAAAGCTTAATGTCTTTAATGTTAATTTACAAAATTACTTTATTGTATTAAAAATATGACGTGTTTGTCTCTTATCTGTTAAATAGTATTTTATGTAATATATACGCAGTGTCTTAATATAAGGATCGCATTTAATAATAATAATAATAATAATAATAATAACATCAACAATAAAAAACCACAAAGCCACTTTCTGTATCCATATCTCTATCTGCATTCAGAGATCTGTATCTTATATAAAAAATGGTGGTGTAGTGGGTAGCATTATGGCCTCGCACCTTGAGGTTTTGAGTCCCCCTTCAGGTCTGTGTATGGAGTTTACTCAAGATGAATAATTGTGCACTGTACATTCTCAATACTAAGTATGAGTTTTAAATTTTCCTGCAAGTTTCATATGACCTCAAAAACAAAGAAAAAAAGCATGAAATTAAAAACCTTCCCTTGCTATTATTATTTATCCACAGCCGCACAGGATCACAGTGTAGATCGACATTTAAAAATGTAATTGTTCATACTAATTTATATGCAATGTACATTAAATCTACAGAGTAATATGTATATTTGTGTTCCAAATTCTAATTATGAATTTATTATTTGTCTGGATATATTTCAGTAATGTAGTGTTAATTTTATTTAATAAAAATGGTAGCAAACACTAAGGTTAATCACGTATGAGTTAATCGCTGAGGCTAAAGGCACTTTACCAAAAGCAATTCTGAAGCTACTGTATTATTAGATATTAATTGGTTATTCATACCTTACACTGTGGTTAACACGACCATGTATCAGCTCATAATATCTCTGCTTGGCTCCTACGGCGCACTGGTGAGCAGTCTGTCTAGTAGCTGATGCTACACCGGGTACTTTTGGAAATAACTAAATTAAAAGAATGAGGTGTTGCATTGATAACACATTTTCCTTACAGTTCTGTGATATTGGACAAACAAAGCTATGAAATAACTCAATATAGCATTAGGTAATTTAAGGAACAACAACAACAAATAACAGCAGTCAACTGTTATTTTAAGACACGAAGGTCAGCTGTTCTGGAATAGTTCTTGCAAGAAGAGTACTGTCAAGTGCATTCGCAAAACCCGTCGAGCACCATGATGAAACTGGATCTCATAAGACCATCACAGGAAAGCAAGTCCAAAACTTACCTCTGCTGTAGAGGAGAAGATCATTTAACAGCACCTTAGATTAGAGAAGACTACGTTATGAAGGCTTTACAGAGGAGACACAATAGTAGATCAACTGTTCAAAGGAGATTATTGCATATTTTGGATGCCTTCAGCCTTATTTTACAAAGTAGAAAGAAATACAAAAAAAATCAGGAAAGGCAACAGAATTAGCAGAATTCAGCTTTTTTAGTGGATCTAAAAGATCAGTCAAGCTACACCAAATTGATGGTAGTGGCAGTATTTTTGAGCACCTGCGACAATGTGTGCACTGAATTCTGCAGTGTGTTATATGACATGTTATCACATTTGCTTCATTCTTCCTGGAATTCAGCGCATACAGAGAACAAGCAGGTCGCTTTTTGACTCTAGGGAAGTACTGTGGAGATGTATGGTGATTATTATGATTTATGAAGATGATTATATAGCTGGTTATACTGTGACTTTGAGAATATGATCACAGGTGAGCAGACTTGGAAGCTGTGAATGGTTACTTTGTTTGAGCACATGGACTACCTACTGTGGCTTCTGCCAAGACTTATCAAACTTATTTATCACTGTTTAGGATTAATAGCCCTGGAGAGTTACCAACAGAGAGTCTCCTTCCTGAAAAAAATATGCCACATGCCTCTAGTCAGAGCTCATGAAAGAAGATGAATGAATATCAGTCCATAAAATGTTAATGTAGACATTGACAACAGTGAAATTTCAAGACAGAAAACAGTGATAGAACAACTGTTTAGATGCCTTTACTTGGACAAGTGCTGTCTCATTATTTCCTCCAATAAGTGCAAGCTAGGGCAAACAAAAGAAGAAATCTCTGAGAACTTTAGTGCAGATAAAAGCACTGTTAGCGTCATTCATTGGGTTTGATAAAATGGATAGATAAATAAATTAAGTTAAATTAAGTTTAAATTTAAAATAAACTGGAACTAATAGGAAATTGTTGGTTATTTAAATACAATTTAAACATCTGTAATTTAACCAGTAGTTGGTTGGGAAAACCCTTAATATGACCAAACATTACTGCAATATTTTAAGGAATTCCCAGCACTTAGCACACAAAGTGTTAGCACTTTTAACACTTTGATTATCAGCATCAATCTCTGTCTCATCACCTGAGACAATTGTCACTTAGAATTTAATACTAACTTTGTTTTACTCTTTTCACTTGATTGATATCTATCAGTTTCTCAGGAAATGCACTGTATGGCAAATATTTTGTGCACACCTGACTGGTCCTTCCCAAACTGTTGCAACGATGTTGAAAGATGCTTAAAGATGATGTTGAAAGATGAGGCCTATTCCAAACCTGTTCCAGTTTTTCCAGAGGTTGAAGATTTTATTTAGCATAGTGCATATTTCTAGATATCTAGTCTTACTTTATGACTGTATTGCAAATGTGTTAGCAGTACACTAAAGGAGTGCAGGACCATTTGTAAATGCTGAATGCATTTTCTATATTATAACATATTTTTAGTGGTTGGAATAGTGTCAGAATTCTAACGCTGCCGCTGCAGTTCAACCAAGAGTTCAAACACATATAAGCTTGAATTATATGCTTGAATGCGCAAAAGTGACTTTCAGCACGCAAAAACGAGTTTGAAAGCATGGAAGAGATTCAGTGTACAAAAACACGTTTAGGAGTGAGAATAGTCAACTAAATATAAGCATGAAAAAGTACAAATTCATAAGCATGAATAAGTTCAAGTTCATAAGCATGAATAAGTTCAAAGTTAACTGAAAATATACTAAGAAAATATACTAAAATTCATATTCTTATGTATGTATACTTTCTGTACAATGTTACAATGAATATTGTAATGAGCATATGAGCATATGCCAAAAATTAATTGAAAAACTAATAGTAAATAAGTGTCCTTTGTGAATTACACTGACCCTGTACTTAAAGTATATTTTCCTATAACCAGGGCCAGGGGTAGCTCAGTGGTTAAGGCATTGGACTACGGTTCGGAAGGTCCCAGGTTAGCCCACAACCACCAAGTTGCTACTGTTGGGCCCTTGAGCAAGGCCCTTAACCCTCAACTGCTCAGATGTATAATGAGATAAAAATGTAAGTCGCTCTGGATAAGAGCGTCTGCCAAATATGTAAATGTATAACATATTTTTGGAAAGCATACTATAATTCTATTATTTTGACATATGTTTAAAGTACAATTCCAAAAAAAATGGTTAAAGTGACACGGCATGATGTTAGTATACTTTTTATATATTAACTGATGGTACAGGTTTTTTGTTAGTAGATTTCTAATGTACTATAGAAGATTTTAATATATTTGCAATACACAAATATTTTGTTTTGTTTTCATTAGGGATTTGTAGCATGCGAGTAGTGAAAATGTTTGTGGCAATTTCTGTTGCATGCAAGTATAAACAATATAGTACATAATATTTGTTTTTTATATATTAGGTTGAGTCAAAAAAATTTACGCCCTACAGTTTAGCTGTTGGCTTTCCATTCAACACCCCAACTCCCTCTTCCATACTGTCTTCCCAGTCATGTTACATCAATTTATTTGTAACTTCGGTCCGAGGAGAAATTTATGCCCCACTTGTGACTTGCATGGAAGAGGAGCAACATGCAGTGACTTTTATTTTCTTTTTGTGGTTTGATGCCTCATGCCAAACCAACTCAGGATAGACAAGAGCATAAACAGAAGCGGTAGGGTTTTTGCAAACATACTGTAATTGGGACCAATTCTCTAAGGGAGGTGAAAGTTTCTAAAGAGAATCATTACTTTTGATGGACATGGATTCATCACTACAAACCTGAGAGTAAACGTATGAAATGGAAATGTTCTCAATCGCCGACCAAGAAAAAGTTCAAAAGTCAACCATTAGCTGGAAAATTGATGCTTACAGTTTTCTGCGATTCTCAAGGTCCAATATTGAAACAGTATCAGGAAAATGGTTAATTCAGTCAGAAGTTTATTGAAAGAAGTTTATTGTTTTGAGGTTAAAGCATCCTCCCTAAAGTCCTGATGTTGTTCCATTGGACTTTCACCTGTTTGGTCCCGTGAAAGTAGCCTCCACAAAGACAAAGATTCACAGAAGTGAAGACAGCAGTGCATTTGTGGCTTGCAGCTCAGTCAAAAATATTTTTGCATGCTGAGCAAAGTGTATTTTATAACAAGATTATGTTGAAAAATTCTGTATTTGACTTTTTAAAAAGTTTATTAAATTAAATTCACATAGTTTTTGACTCACCTTTGGCGTATACCGTAAATACTTGTGTCAAGTTATCATACTTCCATCCTGCCTTTGGGGTCACAACAAGGCTGATCACAATAAGAGTCGATTCTCACATTCCTACTGTAAGATATTTATTTTGCCCTTTTTTTTTTGTCTGTTCAGTATTGAAGTGTGTGAAACCAGTAAAACATTTACAGAGCTTACCACAGGATTATGTGGTAGTGTTTGTAATTGTGTGTTGTTATGCTTGTGCTTCAATTTGACATTTTTAGAATCAGAGAGACCAGAACTACACAGTGCTGAAGACCAAATCCAACATCATGACAGTGGAGGGCCTGAAGCCAGGAACGACTTACGTGTTCAGGGTCCGTGCTCATACCGATGGAGGCCACGGCAACTATGGAGGAGAGATCGAACTGGAGACAAGGCATGAGGGTGAGTGTGGAGTAAAAGCTGAACGTGCCCTAATGTTTTTTTTTTTTTACCTTTTCATTTAGGTTTGTGACTGGTTCGCATTTATATTGTTTCTCATTTCAGTAGGTGTCATGATGTTCAGGGTATTCCTCTTCGTCAGTCTTTTCACTACATCTTCTCAGTCTGTAAACGTTGTTTTTCCTAGTCTTTCTGTTCTATTATGTCTTAGAACATACTGAGCTGGGGCAAAGACATCATTAGAAATCACTGAGAGAGCTAACAGTGATTGATAGACTACAGCTTTTCAAATCATTTCTCAAAAGATTTCCAGCTCCTCCGGCTCCTTGTGAAACAAAGTCAGGCATGGTTCACTGTTGACCTGTTTTTTTTTTTTTTTGTGAAAATGACAATGCTTGACACAGTTAATCTCCGACAATTGTAAAATATTTATGAGCGGATGATATCTTGTCACCAAACTCAGTTAGTCCCTAGAGGTGCACACAAAGTCATGCTGCAATTTTTTTTCTGAAGTGTTTGAAGTTTTCTTGTCTATTTTTTCACCCTTCTTGAAATGCGTGATAAGAGTTCAGAGTAGGAAGGTCCCATGCTTTTACTAAACAAAAGCAACAATAGCTGCTTTTGAGCCTACTGTACATACCCGATATATTGTGTTCTATTATATCTATTATGGGAAGAACATTACATGTAAAAAACATATCTTTGTTGCATCTTATTTAAAATACATTTACATTCATAAATGCAACTACACTATTAAGTCTTTCATTGGCTTTCATTACTACGTACATATATTTATTTAAAGTTCAGTTATTATAATACTTTTTCAACAAGTTAATTTAAGTAATAAAGGTCTCCAAGATGTGTCTGATTTTTTTCAGCCGAAAGACACTTCAGATCATGCATTCTCACTCACCTGATTAACTTTTTAAAGTTAATTTTTAATAAAACTTTTTGCTATTTTTTTTTTAAACGTGACATTTGAATGTCTGTAGTTTTAAATAAATTGCCTTCAAGTACCACTTTGCTGAAGTGTATTTTGCTAGCCAGTCAAAATACAGAAACCAGAAAAAACACCTCCTTTTTACCCACTTATGTTCAGAACATAAGGCATTACCTATACATTGCCAAACACTATTCTGATGAACAAAACTTGTTTTTGTAGTGTCAAATGATTTATTTTGTGTATATTTAAGAGTATTTATATGTGATAACATCCTTTTTGTACAGCGGTATAAAAGTTAAATTGATAGTTTATTTTTTTTAAGACTGTCTTAACTCTTACCTTAAATATGAGATGCATATAAGTACATAACCATAGGTTTTTGTTATAAATTTTCCTGCTCTGCACACTGAACATGAAGTTTTTCATCTGGAACACGAGTACAATGTAATTAATCAGAGCCCAAATTTCACTCAACTTTTACGGTTGCTTTCCAAAGTTCAGCTGAGACTCAAATAAAGCTTCTGCAGTCACACTGGACTTAATTGAGTTGGAATCTTTTAAATTACAATATTCATTCATTCATTCATCTTCTATACCGCTTTATCCTGTGATCAGGATCGCGGGGGACCTGGAGCCTATCCCAGGAGGCTTTCGGGCACAAGGCAGGGTACACCCTGGACAGGGTGCCAATCCATCGCAGGGCAAAATTACAATATATTTAGTACAAATTAAATCCTTTTCTTTCCCCTGAACTAGCCATATGGCTAACCTTCATGGTGACACACCGGAACCGGTTACACACTTCAGGGTCACTGTGCAGAGCAGGACAACCAAGGCTCGAGGTTATGTACTTACTGTACATGCAGTCAATTTTGTAATTTTGGTATCAGACTTGAGAAAGTACAAACTATCCCTTTTATAACAAAACTAAGTGCTAATTATGGCATAATTTCCACCCATAATTTTTGATGGATTTCTTTTTCCTTCTTTATTTTGGATGACATGTTGTGCCTTGTGAAGTAAACTGAGCTATTTTCTGTACTGTCTCATGGAACTCATTATGCTGACCAAACTGGGGAACGATTTCCATTTGTTCCAGTGTATGCATACGTAATCTGAGGATCTCAGTAGAGGCCCAGTTTAAGTATGAAATGGAGATAATGCTGTTGAATCCACCATGCATCTTAAAGTCTAATAAAACGCTTACTGTAAATATGAGTCATTATGTTATGAATAGATTTATGCATTGATGACATTCATTGTGTTCCACTGAGAGCACTACATCAGGGACTTTTAAATTTTAGAAATGTACTTATTTACTTACTCGTTTATTGACTTTCTTACATACTAACTTATTGATACTGCATTACACACTATTACTTCAGTGTTGAATCAAGTACTGTTTCTAAGCTTTTGACTATTGAACATGGATACCATACTTATAAAAAGCAAGCTTACGGAAATTGTGAAAGAGTGGTTCTGGTAGCATGAGGAGTCATTTTCACACATGAACTAGCCACCACATGGTGTGCTGTAATCAAACTTAAAGTTGATTGGATGAAATATTAGTGTATGGTTCAATGATTTATACTAAGAATAATATCACAGTTAGTTTAAACTGATTAATCTGAGAGAGAGGCATTACCCAATGTTTAAATATTTATGTATTACTTGGCGTCATAAGTGTCCTAACATTACACTATTACACTAACTGTCGGTCAACAGCATTGGTGAAAGTAACCAGTGAGTACAGTCCGCGGTACATGATGCGGATGCCTACATCCGCCTCACAGCTGTGCTGATATTCAGAACAGCAGCACTCCCTCTTGTGTGATATTGATTATAATTATGAGTTCCAGAATAAAAGTAAGCATGATTGTAATGTAATGGCCGTGATCACCACTATTGCGTTTTTCTTTCACTCATCTCTTGTTTCTCTGACAGACATGTTGGCAGTGGGAGATCCAAACCAGAAGACCATCTTGGCTGTGTCCATTGCTGCTGGTGTTGTACTTTTTATACTTCTTGTGGCCTGCTTCGTGGTCAGTGGCAGGTAAGAGACCATGGGGTTTCAGTTGATTTTGTGTAATTTATCATATCTTATGTATCTTAACAAGATAGATCTACAGTAGTCTTTCAGTTAGGAGTTTCTTATAAGAAGATTCAAAATTCGCCCCAAAGGAAAATAAACAGCTTTCTTTTAAGAGTTTAAGAAAGAGAGGGAAGCTTCTTTGTTGTTTGTTTAGTGTCTGTTATTAAAAAAGACATACTAATTTAGTTTAATACTAACACAACATTTAGACCATAGAAATACCAGGTGAGAGAAGCTAACGTCTGTATTTTACAGAGAATATAGTAAAAGGACTGAGAGAGAAAAAAAAAAGATAGTCTGCAAAAAATTGGAAAGGTCCATGATTGCAGACGGTTGCCTATGGAGATGAAAGTGAACACTTGAGACACCAAATGAAAGAACAAGAAAGTGTTGTTACATCATTGGCAATAGCAGGGGTCATTAAATGAAGATAAATAAAATGATCAGAAGAGAAGAGGCACAACGGGAAGCAGACAGAGGGAAAGAACTGGACACTCAAAAGAGAAAACTGTTTAGATAACACATAAGAGGATCAGCTTTTGATGTGTCCTCAACTGATCAAAAAGCAGGACATCATACCTTTATTCTTTTCTTATCAAAGGATATCTGAACTGATTGAAATCTCATGATGCAGCTTTCTAGTGTAGTCGCCATCTTCAATTCATCATGAGCCCATATAGGATCGCATAATGCTGAGTGTTGCAATTGAGAAACTATGTGTGTATGGGTGGACAGATGTTTGTGGTAAGACTCTTATGGATGCAAAAAACAAATGGTTTGATTTCTGGAGCAGAAAGTTGCACTTTGCAGCTGTGACACTGATGCAGTGAGACAAGGTTTAGAGTAAAGCACTGGCCACTGGATTGAAATTGAAGGCAAAACCAAAGCACTTTAACTGCATTCATTGCTTTGGCACTGGATTATACAGCACAGTCTGGATATTTGATATGTAGTACTCTGAGTTCTTTTAACTTTCTTTTTTACCCAAATTTGTAAGGAGGAAATAGAAGCCTTAATTTACAGAGATTTCAGGTTGCCAGTTCCAAAATTAAAACTGTAATATCACATGGAAAGTTGGATTTTAGTGAGCATTTTGTAAACAGTATTTTCTGTCAGAATTAATCAAAATAATGTATTCCAAACATTTTCATATGTTTTTCTTGCTTAAGTTTTACATGGTGAAGTAGTAGTCAAGTATCTGTTGTGGATCATGATTTAATGACTTCTGAAATTGATATGATGCATATACAGTACGTTCATGAAGTCATGTTAAACTGTAACTTAAACAAATTACTTTTAAACAAAAAAAGTTTTGTGGTAGACTCTCTTATGTAAGAAATAAAACTCATTGTCATATGAAATGAATCAGTGACAGGGCAGAGGGAAGTCAGCATTACTAAGCAACAAAAGCACATCTCAAATTGTTTTATTATGTTTTTTTATTATTTCTGATTTATGAATAAACCAACTGTCACACTATTACCATTTATTGTTGCGTAATTAATATTGTATAATGTCGACAAGAAACATATCTTGTTTTCTTGTTATCGCTTATGATGTCCTTTAGAATAACGTAGCTTTTCATGCTGCATGTTTATTAGTTTAAGACATAAATAATATGGTGGCATGTTCACCATACAATTCCATGTGAATGAGCTCATACTTTAGAAATGGTAAATTATTAGAAAAAGCATATTAATAAAAAAAAACATGTTATTTAAATTACAACCAGCACTACAGTCAGAGCTGCAGTTGTAAAAAAACAAAAACAAAAAAC
>JAQQZS010000019.1:12671895-12685608 GCA_030068045.1 Platyallabes tihoni | reverse complement strand
GGGACTTTCAAGCCTACATGAGGATTTAACACTGCTGCAGTATAATGAGACATAATAACAGTAAGTTGTGTGTGTCTGGACTGGATTTAACCTTGGGTTCTTATAAGGTAGGCATTCTTATTAAGGTAAAAGTTTGAAGAGTTTAACAGCAGTAATTTAAAAGTAAAATGTCAGATGGTGTTTGAGAAATTGCTTATTCGAAGTCAGGAGTCGCGTTTGCAGATATTCATGATTTTAAAGTACTGCATCAACGTTTATGATAGCAATATTTTGCATTCAATTTTAGTTTTTTTATGTACAAACATTGTTTATTTAAAAATTGCTTGCCTAGTTAAGTGTTGACAACATTTCAACATTATACCTATGTGTGAAAGTACTCCAGTCCAGTCCAGTACTGCGTACAGCTAATAAACAACACTGGATCATGTAGTAATTGCTTCATTCTAAAGTCATTCTGGGTTGCCTCTGAACCATCCATGTTGTGTGTCCATCTTTCATTACTGCTAGTTAATGTGAGCATGAGATTCTGCACGTTGACAGGTTCATGACTCACCTCACCATTTTATTCAAGGCTAACCTGAGCTACAAGGCTCATTAGCTTCTAACACAAGGCTAAATCCCTCACTAAGCCCTAATTAAGGGGACTACTTGGTGTTTGGAACAAGGGGTTCTGCATCCTACATCGCATGCTAGCTTTCCATTTTATGCTATTTAACATTCAATCACAGAACACTACTTGTCCACTACACCTGTCAACAATAGTAATTTGCATGTGCAAGATATACTACTGTAAGTTTAAAGTTTTGACACACTAGAGTAAAATATAGACTTTCAGTCGACAAATACAGTATATTTTAAAGTCTAAAAAGTCTTTTTGGCAACTACAATGCAAAAATTGTAGGTAATGCCTACTGAATAATATTTTGTATTTTATATGTAATTATAATTTTATGTTTGCTTTATTAATTATTAAATATCACATTTTGAATCAAATTATTTTTCCAAAGAAATGCATTTCATTTAGACCAGCAAGTTTGAGAACAAAAATATTACAAAAATTAATAAAAATAAAACTTTATATATACAGATATGTCTAAACATTTGACTGGTGGTGTTGATTTGATGTAGTGTGCCACAACAAAATACAAGAAAATTGCACAAATGTACAATTCCAGTGCAGTGACATGAGACCAGTTATATATGAGGGCCATTCAAGTCAAACCAGGACTTTTGATTGTGCAGAATAACAGTAAAAACTCCATTTATTTCTCTATATAATCACCTGCTACTGTACACTAATGCACTTAACCCAGCATTTCACTAGTGCTTGGATACCATCAAGATGAAAGGTTTTTTCGCAGTATGCCAGAGCCTTGATAGGACTTCCTGCCTCATGTCTTAAATGCTGGCCTTCAGGGAACTCCTCTAAAACTAATCATGTGGATATCGCTTTAAGCAAGGTCAAGCCTATATGGGGGATGTGGCAATAACTTCCAGTTGAATTCCTGTAATCTGCGAGTGGTGTTCCTGAATGACTGTAAGTACAGGTCACACAGACAGATGCACTTCTTCTGCAAGTTGGTGACAAGTTATCCATTGATTTTTAAGGATCAGGCGTTCCTTTTGCTAAATTTTTACAGGGATGAGTGCAGGGGCTCCAAGCCACCTTAGCCAGGATCGACATTCACAGATGTACAGCTTTCTTTAAAACATTTGCACCATTCAGACATTTTATTGAGTCTCATCATCACACTGTGCTTGAAGTCAATCGGTTTTACACTTTCATCCCTGAGAAATGACATCACAAGTCCCAGTTTTACTTGAACACCCCTCATACAAAAATTGCTGCAGAGTTTCAAGTGAGTTAAAAATTTTCATGGCAGTCATTGTTAATGAGATTATATAGATATAAAGTATATATATATATATATGAAGAAATAACTCTTCTAAATAGCTCAACGTGTCATCATTGTCCTACTCTGCTCATCTGCTTCCTGCGTTCAATGGGAACATAATTATAAGTGGTACTTGCACTCCACCAGTCACAGATTTCGTTTGCACATTTCTGCAAAATGTTCCTGCATACTTGCCAGACACGGCTGTGACTTGCCCAGGTGCTTCTCAGTCGGTTAATGGACGCATGCCATTTGCATGTTCAATTCGCATTGTTTGCGTGTCTTGACAACTGAGTAAGACAAGACTCCTGGTGGTGGTATAAAGATTCATTATTTCTTTTGGAATTCAGCCAGCCGCCTCCTCATGTTATTATTGAATAGAATTATCACAGGTTAACCTTATTAGAATCCCCATCATTCACATTAATGTTGATTCAATTGTTTGTTGTTCGGTTGATCTTAAGGTTTAGTCTTATTAATGAATCTTTTTATTTATGCATAATACGTTTGAAATTAAATTTAGTGTTTAAATACTGTGGGTCTTTTTGGGAAAGCAGTTAGAAATGGTAGTTATGTTGTTCTGGATGGAGATGTACTGTATGAAATTATTCCACTGAAAAATTTATTGTTGTTGAGAAAACATTGACAAATCCATGTACTTTTTTTTTTTCTTCAGATTTCAAAATGGTGAATTAGTGTTAGTGTTGTGTTACAACTGCAGTGTAGTCACCCATTTGACCATGGCCTGGATGCAGCTTCAGCAAAGCAAGTTAAACTGAGCACTTGACTTTTACAAATTGTTATAGACAATATAGTTTAATCAGGTTTCAGTGGGATGTTCAGATACGTCGTATCAGAATATGACAGCACATGCTTTATTGGAAGGAAGTTTTCAGTGTAATATCATAAATGTTGAGCCAGAAGATATAATAAAAGTAAATGGCATCTGTGAGTTCAAAGAATTGACAGAGAAAGTGACTCCTTGTGCAGGTTTTAACATGGCATCAGCACTATACACTATACAGTGTCACATGCCCCGCTTCTGGTTGGAGATCTTGTCACATGGATGCCCCTTGTGTCTCTTTGGGATGCGTCCAGTGTCTGGGGACGGTTTCACTCTACCATGAATATCGACTGATGTTGACAGCTGTTTCTCTGAGGACTTGACTTGGCTGCAGTTGTTCGATAGTTCAGGACTGGAATTTCCTACAAGTCTACCTGAGCCTCCATATTAACATCAGTTAACATCAACTGTTATACTGAACTGCCTGCCACCTAACACACAGTATAAATGAAGATCAATTCCTGCTTTCTGTTCACCCAAATGAGAATGGGTTCCCTGTTGAGTCTGAGTCCTCTCAGGGATTCTATTGCCATCTCAGGGGGTTTTTCCTTTCCACTGTCACCCTTGACTTGCTCATCAGGGACTATCTGACCATTTTGATTCATACACTCACATTACATACAAACTCAAATAATTCTTTTGATTGTGTAAAGCTGCTTTGCGACAATGACAATTGTTAAAAGCGCTATACAAATAAAATTGAATTGAATAAGTACTGTATGTGTGCATGGTAAGAAAGGAACGTTTCATATAGACACAAAACAACATAAAGAACTATTAAAAACAAAAAAAGCAAACTTTCATGTAATTAAGGAATATCACACTCCTTTACAGAAAGGCAAGAATGACAAAATTTACAGTACACTACACACACACACACACACACACACTTTATGACACGTGCCTAAAGATCAACATGGCTTTGTGTCCTAAACCCATAAAATTAACTACAGTATATGAAATAAATCCCCATCCAGTGTTCATCATCTCTAAATTCCCTTTACTTACTGCACTCCTCATTCTCTGAATCCGCTGGTAATTGTCTATCACATTCCCAACTGTGCCATTAATCTCCTCTGGAATTTTATAACCAGCAGCTCCTACATTTCAGCTATCAAATCTTTTTTTGTTCGTTGTCATTATTGTTCCTGGCTGTTGATTCTCCATGTGTTTTAAATCAACCCACCTGGTGATAATTTGGATTGTACTAGGTCTTGTCACAGACTATTTCTCCACCTATTTCTGTTATTAGACAGGCTTTTGTTCGCACTTAACCCCTTCCCAATGAACTGCTTTTGAATTTCAAAGTGAAAAAGTGTGGGCTTCCTTCCCCCTCTTTCCTCATTGTTTTTTTTCTCTCTTGTTCTGTTAGTACTACGCTCACTCACTCATGATACACAGGAAGAACAACTTTGTCAGCACATCCACACCTCTGCATCTGCACCAGCTGTCACCTGCAGATAAAGGCGTTCATGAAGACAGACACATACACTGGCAGAGACAAAAGATATTTGAACAAGAAAAAGTGGGTCGCAAACCACTCATGAAAAGCCTTTTTTTTATGTGTGAAGTCTGTAGAGAAACGGTGCAAGTTAATTGCACTCAGATATCCACCGTCTATTTTGGCGTCAAAAAAATATGTCATTAATGAATGTCTGTTATTTAAATCAGCACCTTCCTCCCACATTAGTATGATCTGTAAGAAGGAGGCATGCATATTTGCAAATCTGAGAAGAACCTCTTGAGCTTCCAAAGTGTTAGGGGAAGTGTTTCATCAGTTTGTGAGATTGGGGTATAGCAGCTGCTGGGGAGGTTTTTTTTTTGCCACCTCAGGGGTGTGAGGGTAAGATGGGAGTGTTTTGGGTTGGTAGGAGGGTGGATTTATTCTCCCTGATTACCACATGCTTCAATCAACTACCCCCAACCTCCACCATGCACTTATACCCCTATACACCCCTTACTGTAACATCCCGCAAAGCAAACAACCATGTAAAAGCTTGTCCATCCATCCATTAGCTGTGTATGTGACACTTACATTGGTGTACATGTGTATGTGAGTGTGTGTGTGTGTAAAAGAGAGAGAGAGAGAGAGAGAGAGTGAGAGAGAGAGAGACAGATGCAGACTAAGACATGGATGGTTTGGGTTGCTCGCTGGACAGGTGGGGTCTCTCTAGGGACCCCCTCCCGTCATTAAAAGCAATGAAGGGGAACCTAAACATACAAGTATCCCTAAACCCCCATTTGTGCTGAAACACACCCCACAGCCCCAGCTGTGTAGCAAGATGCAACAGGACAGATTAGAGGGAGAGCTGGATAGAAGATCCTTCCATCCCACCAGCAGTCTCTTATTATGTAATTGACCCCCAGAGCTCTACTGCCCTGCCCGAGGCTCTTATGTTAAGCTTGGGCTGCCCCACAGATGCCTACTGATCAGCTGTCATCAATGGTTCTTTTACTCGTTAACATTGGATGTGTTACTATCGTTCTTGGTTTTAGAGGAATTATGAAAGATATGAGAAAATGTCAAATATGCCAAAGATATGAGCTGAATTCAATTTGATTTAGTGCAATTCAGGTGCATTCATGTATCACTTCCAACAATAGATATCATCAAAGCTCTTCAGATTTAGGTTAGTAATGTGTAAGCCAGAAGAGACTTTCTGCAAGCAGCAGTGCTATACAGTATGTTATAAAGATGTAGATTTTTTAAAATCTAATATTCACTCTGATTTTTTTAGTAAAGTTGTGTGCAATTGTTTACATAAGCCAAACCAAAGCTAAAAATTTTTTGTTTTTTGGTTTGCTTTGTGTTGTATATTTAGCGATCATTAGTGTCCATAAGAGTCACATACAGTACATACAGTACATCAACTAGGATAACTTGTATAATCAACTCTTACAGAATATATTAACACGACACACACGACAATGCTGTAATAGCAGAAGTACTTTATTATTGGGGGCTAACTAGTACTTACCATTGTACGCATGCTCGTCACGACAGATTTAGCTTTTCTGTCCCCAGAAAAAAGAGTAACAGGTAACCTTGAGAAAGATTTTGGCATTTTGAAAGTTAATGTTACATGTTACACATTCTCATTATGATAGTAAAGATAAACACAGTATAGTATTATTATTATAGTATTACCCACAGTATAGTATTATTATTATCATTATAGGTTTTTGGTTGAACTATCAGAGTAATGTTTTTTAACATTTACCCATTATATTAATTTAATAGTCTCAGAAACACAAACAGTTGTTGCCCTCGGTCTGTTGTAATCGCATTAAATATAACTATTTGTTATTTTAATTGGACGGTTTGACATCTGTAGCATATTTGGCTGTTTGAAGTGTTGAAATTTCAATTAGAGCAGCAAAGCTATTTAGTGTTCAAGATTTCACAGATGTTCCTTTATTATCGCATGTAACAAAATCATTGTATGATGAGATAATCAGGCACAGAGCAAAGGACTATGTTTCTCATTTCCCTCTTAAATAATGCATCCCCCTTGTTATATGTCCTAACTGTGTCCCTAAGGCTATACTTCATAATTTTAATTATTAGAGGTGTTTTTGTACCTAAAATATTAACACTATTGGTGACATTGTGACAAATATAAGCATGGTAACTATATTAGCTGTATAAGTATTTTGGATTGCCGCACCCAATACTACCCGGCCAATGCATACGGTGCCAGTGCCAAGCCGGGTTAGAAAAATATGAGGGTTGCGTCAGGGAGGGCATCTGGTGTAAAAACTGCCAAGTTGTGTACGGATAATCGGATGATCTGCTGGGGTGACCCCTGGATAGAAACAGACGAAATAAAGTTTTTTTAACCTAAGGATTGCTTTCAGCCTATTGATTGCTTCCTTCACTTGCACCAATATCTTCTTGGACTACTTGGAGAGTTTCCATAAAGAGCTAGCAAATGCAAATTCCTAATTGTAAATGTACATGTTATTCCTAAACAATTAAAGCTAAAAATCTACACTTCAATCACATCTTGATTGCTTCATTTCAAATGTATTGTGGTTGTGTAAGGAGGCACATTCATGCAAATAGCATTACTGACTAGACACATATGGAACTGACTGTGTGTATTAAGAAAGAATGAGAGAGAGAGTAATTTTATAATTGTAAATTGTAATTTTATGTTCATTGGGGGAATTAAGTCAATTACATTTGCGAGAACAAGTTTTGATTTTGTTAGCATTCCAACACTTTAGCACAGAGTTACCCTTCAGGCTTGTTATTTTACTATTAATCTTATATTATTTGTTGACTAAGAATAATAATTTGATGGGATCCTGCTGGTTAAACCTGGTCATTAAAGATTTCTTTCACCATGCGTTCGCAGTTTTTAGATCATAATTTGTAGGAAAGTGTAGGAAGTTTTTTTTACATTAAATGTTAAAAGAATGCACCACATCCGTATCTATAAAAAATAAAATAAAAAAAACCTTTGTGTCCCTTAAAAGAAAACTGATAACCAGGAGCCCTCATCTGCTCTGCTAAAGACTTTTCATTATGTGATCAGCTACATGCGGTTCAATGGTGGGCCCTTGCTCTGCATAAATATTCATCAGTAAATTTTCCGACTGCGTTACACGAGTATTGAGCTGCGCTCCTGTGGGAGTAGCTTTAGAGCACTGCCTTTCTCCAGCTGGTTCCTAACAGAAGGCCGAGGCTCAGTGCTGAAGTTCATCTGCTGTTGCCCAGATGGGCCTCCGTTTCGCAAGATGACCAGTCACTGGCCGTCTCCATTTTACCATGTAATTATTATGCTCTGTCAGGCTCTATAATCCAGCTTTACTGGTGAGCTCTATTAAATATATTCCATGAAAAGAGAGAAGGAAAGCAAGCAAGTGAGAGTCTTGAGAAGGATTACGGGAATAATGAAGAAGTTATCAGTTTAAAACCCTGCATGCTTCAAACCTTATCATTTCACACATTCATTAAGGAAGGTGTTATTTAATTCATGACCTTTTTGTGCAGCTCTGATAGATGATAATGTCTGACATGTCCAGCTTTCAGTGTATTTTTAGTTATAATAAGAATTAGGATCAGACATCTGTTAGGTTGCCAGACTCTTTAAATAGCAGATTCATGGCTGAATGATCTTCATTAAAGCTCACACAATTCAATATTATAGCACACTGTTTATTATGTATAATTCTCCATGGCTTAATAAGTTAGGCACACACATTCATTTAATTTTTATTTCATTTATTATAGTTATTATTATTATTATTATTATTATTATTATTATTAAGTTTTTCTTTAAAGGATGATACAGTGTCATATGTTTCCTTTTCCTAGGCACTGTGGCTACATCAAAGCGAAGCAAGACCCCGAGGAGGAGAAAATGCAGTTTCAGCATGGCCGCAGTAAGAGACACTTTGGTTCAAGAACAATATTTTAGCCGTAGACAGGAAGTTACAATGCTGTTAAATACCAGTGATCAACTTTTATCTGACTTTAATGTATCTGACATTGATACACCTTTGCTCACACCATCTGGGTTAAAACATGTCACGATTTTGTGACATTCATTCATTCATTTCTAATAATAGATGTAATTTTAGCAAAATAATATGCTTGGGATTTTGCTCTGGAGGATGGCAAACAGTTACTAGGAAGAAAGCCAGACACCACGCTTTAGCTGTTTTAGCAGCTGTTGCTAGCACTGCTACAGTATGAAATCCTATCATTGCTAGTGCTGACTGATGTCAGCGAGTGCTCATGCATGCACAGATGAAAAGAAAAGAAAAAAAGAGTCTGCCAGTTCTCATTAAAGTTGCATGAGCACATATCAGATACAGTATATATCCGATCTACTGTAGGACCCTATATGAAAGTGACTTAGGTTCGATCTGAAAAACAGATTTGTACATTCAGACAGCTCTAAAAAAAAAAATTACATTTGTATCACATTAGAGTAAAAAAAAATCTGAATTGAGTCACTTCAGACTGGTAATGTGAACGTAGCCTAAATCACAGAAAACATTCATCTGAGTTGCCTGTAGTTAGTCAGAAAAGGCAGTCTGTAATTTGGGTATGTTGTTTAGTAAGTGGACAGAGAGAAGGCATGGTTCTTTAGCACAAGTCACGCATTCATCAGTAAGTGAAGGCTTTGTGTGCTGAGACTCCCTCTGTTGCATTTGCTGATAAATCACTCCAGTTGCCTAATGTGTGTTTTCTCTAATGACACTTTTCCTGCCTGCCAAAGACAATGCTTAATGAGGTTGCAAATGTTGCATGTTGCTCTTTTAGGGAAATGGATGGTTTGCTAATGAACGAAGCAAACGGGATACAAAAAAAACATTAGAGTAAACGTGTTGCCTTTCCTCATGGTTTTCAGTCCCAACTCCTGGAAGCAGAACGTACATTCATCCGCATACATATGAAGACCCGAATCAGGCAGTTCGTGACTTTGCCAAAGAAATTGATGTCTCGAATATCCGCATAGAACGAGTGATTGGAGCTGGTAAGGTTAAGTCTTTGAACTTACATAGCTACAGCTACACAGGATAAGAAGGATGAAAGAATGAAAATTAAACTGTATGTCCCTCTATTCTAATCCAGGTGAGTTCGGCGAGGTGTGCAGCGGCCGTCTGCGTCTGCCCAGTAAAAGGGAGATCCATGTGGCCATCAAGAGTCTGAAAGCAGGCTACACAGAGCAACAGAGACGGGATTTCCTCAGTGAGGCAAGCATCATGGGCCAATTTGACCACCCCAACATTATCAGACTGGAAGGGGTTGTGACCCGATGTGAGTTGCAGTTCTATATACATATTCACATACACAATAGGGGTAAAAGGGATGACCTTGTAATGTGCTCTTAAAACATTGCATTAAATTAGACAGTTTTAGACAGCTTAGAGAAATATGACATATAATCTCAAGTATGGTATTAAGTCGCACATTTTGCACTTTTTGAATTTCGGCAAAAGTGGGTAAATTTTAATTTTAAGCAATGTTTTATAGAACTTTAATGAACAATATCTCAGCTGGTTACTCCAGTTCTTTGGAACAACAAACTTGCAATGGCCATATCTCAGTAACCAATACAAAAATAAACCTGGTATAAAAAAAATTGCTTATCAAACCAAAAATTAGTTTTAATGAAACATGCTTAACTCAAGACACGGAAAATGGGACTTAATACCTGATTTGATGTAATGCATCACAAATGTGCATAGGGCATCTGTTTGAAACTAGACATGTACATGTGAAATGGGATCCACAGAATGGATTAAATGAGGCTACTAGTTTCATGATATTTTGGGAACCAATGAAATTCATTAGAAAATATTGTATAGGTCAAAGTTTGCTGCCACTAATGGTGAAAAAAAGCTAAGCTCTAGACCTTACGGTTGTGACTCTGCACACACCAGTGTTGTGCTTTTTGTCCCCAACTCACAGGTGATATTTTATGGGGATCAGATGAATAAGCTTGTCTCTGGACAATGCAATAGACAGAAGAAAAATTGTTGATGCTTTGCATCCTGTGCTAATTTGCATTTCAATAGACCCTATTTGAAAATTTGTGCTAACAAACAGCACACACACTGGCCCCAAATTAGGGGCTATTAGTCAGAGGACAATGACAGCCACAGGGATGATGTTATTACTGATCTCTGTCCTACATTTATCAGTTCACTGAGAGCAATTTACCCATGTTATGTACTCGAGGCTCCAAAGTGGTGTCTTGTGTAAGCAACACAATGAATGGGATAGGCAGAAAATGAATATTCAACCAGTCTAACAGATTATAACCAAAAATATAATTTATAACAACACCTAATGAAATGTGTGGCCCTTAGTCTCTATTTGTCCAAACATTTTAACATATTAACGTATTGATGTTGAGCTACAAATGTTTTCCCGCACTGCTTTATTTACTTCTCCACCAAAGCATGTAGCATCATAAAAACCAGAGAATTTGATTGACCAAGGATTCAGTGGTGCACAATGGAGCACAGTAATAGACAATAAGCCATATTGCATTTATATCACAGATAAAATGGTTGGGTTCTGAATTCAGAGTACTGATTTTTATAACAGTCCAGCTTTAACAGCAGTTCTAGCTGTAACATAAGGATACACACAATGGTGACCAAAATAATTAAGATAACATACTGTATGCCATGTATTATGGTTCTCCCTGTGCACAAAACAGTTTTCACTAATTAGTAGATCTGATTGAAGTATTGTGTTAATTAACTAAAAAAAACTAGTGAAAAACGTGCTATGTGTCAGTGGTACACAGCTTCTATTCAGTAATTTCCTCTAAAATGTAAACCCAATAGAAAACTGTTGGGCAATGGTGAAGAAGGCAGTTGCTTCTTCTAGAAAAAAACCTCTTCATCTTCTCTGTATGAACTTTTACAAGCAATCAATCAGTCTTTGTTTTAAAATTTAAGAATGTCATTAAAGTATTAAATTTAAGTTTTGTACCAATACTTGTGACCACTACTGAAAACAAGCGTGCTTGTTTTAACACATTATTTTTAATACATTGTCTTCTTTACAAAACACCCTATAGACGCACTACATATAACCCATAGCCAAATTTAAGTACATACAGATAGTACTGTAAGTCTGCTTTTATTACTGATTCTTAAAAAAATATATAGTGGGTGGTTTTTTTTTTTTTTTTTTTTTTTTTTTGAAGTAACCCAATTGTATTTATTAAAAAAAAACCGCTATACAAACTATGAAAACAAAAGAAACTACAAATGTTTAATTTCATTTTAAGTAAAATTTTGTTCTTGCAAGCAAAAAAAAAAAATAAATATTAATAATAATAATCAGTTCTCTTAAAATGCATAATGTTATGAGTACACTTAACAGTACATGTAATGTCAGACAAGTATAATCATGCAAATTTGCTAATTTATTAAGTATACTTCTTTTTAATCAAATAAATTGCCACTTGGCATATACAAAACAACATACAATAATCTTCCAATTTAAAGATTAATATCGGATAATTACCTGGTAAAATTTTACAGATAATAATAATCACATCACGTGTGTATGTGGATGGGGGGATGGGCCTTTGAACGTGCATATGCTGAGTTTTAAGTGTGTCCTTCTCCATGTGTGTGTGTGTGTTGATTGCTTTAGATAGAATAGATGGGATCATGTGCTGAGTGTCACAGTAATTTCACAGGTCAGAGAGCGTCCTGATGGAGCTGAGCAAAGGCAGACGACAGGTCAAGACCCCAGTACACGGTGTTGCAGCGCCAGATGCCAATCTAGCGCCTCTCCTCTCTAGAAGAGAATAATCGCTCGTCTGACAGAGACAATTTAAGATGCATTAAAGTAGAAAGAGAAGTTTAAAAGAAGACAACTCTTTTCTGAAGTTTGTGTTTATTCTTGCTGACAGAGGGAGAAAGGAGGAGACAGAGAGCACAAGCATAATTATGTTGGAATATGAAATGTGGCTGTCACATTACACAGAGCTTAAAGAGCTGGTGTATCATTATCGCTTGTGACAGTAAAAATTAGACCATGATTGAGCTCATTGTAATGCAAATAGAGCAACGGCTAAAAGAATGAGACGAGACTAGACTGCCGTCCTCCAGCCTGTCTTAACAAAAACACTGAGCTGTCATGGTCTAAATGATAAACCCATTGGGCATTGAACAGCCAGATTAGCAGGCTATCTTCAATCTGATAGTGTCCATAGGCTGTCTACTTCTGCTGAGTTTTTTTGATGGGTTCTTGCCTTGTGATTGGTCTGTAGACAAAAGAGAGAAAGGGAAGGAGAGAGGAGGACCATAATGGGATTTTTTTTGACCCGGGTCATTACTTTTGCCTGGTTTTATATTCCAGAAAGAGGAAAGAGATTCCCTGTTGAAAATCCATTATAGTCTGGCATAAGCCCCAGTCTGTACACAGAAAGTGCCACATACGCATGTTTCATCGAAAAGCAACATGCATAAACTTTTTTTTAACACTAATCTAAATTTTGATGTAACTTCTCTCTCTCTCTCTCTCTCTCTCTCTCTCTCTCTAAATTTATGGGAATGACTTCCATCTCTCACTCTGGTGGAAATCTCAAGGCACATTATGATCCAATTTAATTTTAATTCAGTGTGTCAAGGTGTGATTATAAAATATCATTATTTCTAATTATAATAAAATAAATAGTAATAAAAGAATAAATAAAATTACCTATTCAGTACAAGTTGGGCACAAGTTTGGATTTATTTTCTATATTCTAGAACAACACTGGATTTTTTCATACTGTACAGTATGGCATATGAAAAACACATATGGCATTAAGTATCTTGAAGACCATCCCAGGAAAGCAAGACCAAAACTAAACTCTGCTGCAGAGGAGAAGTTCATTTAGAGTTACCAGCCACAAATGAACAATTTACAGCACCTCAGATTAGTGATGTTATGAAGGCTTTAGAAAGTAGAAATAGCATAAGGATACATCACTATATCATACATTTTTTTTTTTTAAAAAAAGCTCTGATTTGAAAATGATAGTTCGTTTCAGGTGCTGCAGGTTTATCCATGATGATACGTTATAATCTGTTGCCCTATTTTAATTACACTCCTTTCATCACTGGGCAAGACAGTATAATTATATATCACAGCTAAGAGCACAGACTGCTTCCTTGTCCAATATCAATCATACACCATTACCCACAGCCATAGATGAGCAGCTCATGACTAATTGGCGTAATAAACTGAGCATAGGGCCTCCCTTAATTTCTTAAGAAATGATCTCTCCCTTCACAGCTGTAAAATATAAAAGTGTTATTATCGTTTTCTGAACATCTGTTAGTGTGTTTTCGTTAGTGGTCACCGGTCCCAGAGCAGGTTGACCAGTGCTGTGCAAGAATGTACAGTACAGGCCAAAAGTTTGGGCACACCTTCTCATCTATCTGTCAATGTGTTTTCTTTATTTTCATGACCATTTACATTGGTAGATTCTCACTGAAGGC
>JAQQZS010000019.1:12648154-12662637 GCA_030068045.1 Platyallabes tihoni | reverse complement strand
ATATTTACACATTAAGTTTACTGAAAGTAAAAACAGTTGAAAGTCAGAGGACGTTTCTTTTTTTGCTGAGTATATTTTGTTCATGTGCCAAGAACTTAAAACGTTCCCAAAACAAAACAAAAATCCTCACATATACTGTACCTTGTCAGTTTGAGCTGGCGTGAGAAGTGAATGACTTTATTCCCCCCTCTGTCCTCAGGGAGGACCCAGTAACTCCAGAGCCTGCATTTAGCACGGTGGCTGACTGGCTGGACTCCATTAAGATGAGCCAGTACAAAGAACAGTTCTCCAGCGCTGGCTACGTCACTCTTGACTCAGTCCTCTATGTCAGTATCAGGTTAGTGTCACAGTTATGATCCTGCTAAACAGTATAAAATGCATCCTTGAAAAGTCCTGAACAGCTTTCCAAAAAAAGGAGTTAATATGAACAGTTTGATCGCAAAATGAGACACTTCCATTTTGAGGCAGTGATGGCTTGAACGGTTAAGACTGTTCAGCCCTTGACCAAGGTCCTTAACCCTATTAGCTCCAGGGCAAAATGTGTTTATCTCATTTTTGCTGTTATACTCTCCATAGATTTAAGTATACTGCATATATAGTACAATGCAAAATATTTAGACTATTGTGGAAACAAAATGCCATGGAGTAAGAATGCTTTCAAAAATAGAAGAGTTATATTAGTTTATTTTTATGAATTAACAAAATGAAAAGTAAATGAACAGAAGAGAAATACAAATCAAATCAGTATTTGGTTTGATCATCATTTGTCTGCCAACAGCATCACCTCTATTAGGTACACTTTTAGGCACACAGTTTTTAAAGAACTGCAGCAGGTAGGTTGTTCCAAACATCTTGGAGAACTAGCTAGAGATCAAATTGTTCTGCCTCTTTATGGAATCCCAGGCAGAGTCAATGATGGTGTGATCAGGGCTCTGTGGAGTTAAACCATCACTTCTAGGACTCCTTGTTCTTCTCTACACTGAAGATAGTTCTTAATGACATTGAATGTATGTTTGGGGTTGTTGTTCTGCTACAGAATAAATTTGGGTCCAGTCATTTCTGCAAATGTTAGCAAAACTCATTGTATTGCATGATGGATGAGTATCTTCCTGTATTTCTCAGCACTGAGGGCACTATTAATCCTGACCAAATATCCAACTCCACTTGCAGAAGTATAGATGCAAACTTGCAAGGAACCTCCACCATGCTTCACTGTTGACTGTCGAACCTGAAACTCCTACTACAGCCAAATATTTAAAATCCTCATCAGTCCAGAGCACCTTCTTCCATTTTTCTGCAGCCCAGTTCCTATGTTTTGCATAGTTGAGTCTCTTAGCTTTGTTTCCATGTCTGAGGTATGGCTTTTGGGTCACAGTTCTTCCATGAGGACCACTTTTCCAGGAAGTACAGTAGGTGGGTGTACCTAGGTCACACTGGTTTCCGCCAGATGTTTGCTGCTTATCTAGTGTCAAAGATAAGTAAGTATGATGTGTCCTTCATCTGCTGCATTATGTTTCCTTGGCCAAACACTGTCTATGACTGGCTTTGCCAGTTTCCTTGTGCTTTTTCAAAATAGCTTGAACAGAACACCTTGAAACCCCAGTCTGATTTTAAATTGTTACCTTACAGTACCTTGTATCTTGTTGCTGTGCTCAGTCTTGCCATGATGTAAGACCTGTTATTTGAAACTGTCTTCCACAACTTCAGCTTAGCATTTAGTTTTAAGCTTCCTGTTTCTGGTTCAGTTACTGACTGTGTTTCAACCTACATATGAAATCGATCATTAGCACTTGCTTGGTATAATTGGTTAATCATACACATGACTCTGATTCAACAAAATCCCTGTCTTTGTGCAACTATAAGAATTGATGCTGGTTTGAAACGAAAGGGTCACACCAAATATTGATTTGATTTAGATTTGTATTCTGTTTATTCACCTTATGAATGGATAAAAATAAACAATTAAAATATTTATTTTTGGAAGCATTTTTACTTTCCACTATTCCTTCACACCTATAAAAACTGGTTTACATTTGTTAATATTTTAATGGATTTGAAAATCCTTGTATTTTAGCCAGTGGTGCTTTAACCATGTCTGTGCTAAAAATAAAACCAGCCTTCTCAGCCACTAAATAGCCTGCAAATGCACCTAGTTGCCAGTTAGAGGGGTACTCCTCTAAATTCATATGCAATGTGTAAAAACTGCCAAGCTTTTCTCCTTCTAGGCTTTGAAACCCATTCCCCCTGTTATGTAAATCAAAACCATATTTAATGCCTAAATGCTGTTATGTAATGGCAGTGGTGAACCAATGTCTAAATGGCTTTCAATGTGCGTCTTTGTAATTTCACTCTTCTTGTCCATTATTAGTGAACTTGGGAACATTGGAGTTGCGTTGGCTGGTCATCAGAAGAAAATCCTTTCAGGCATTCAGTGCCTGCATGTACAACAGCAGCAGCTGCAGGAAACCCATGTGCAGGTATAAAAACTAGACTCTGGTTAAGCCCCTATCCTTCACTCCTAGCTCCATCCTCAGACAGGTTTGTCTTCCTGCCCACCACCCCAGCCAGCCACTCCCCTATCAGCACTGACAACACCAAGCCTGCCCTTTCTGATTCATGGCGAGGCTCAGGGGGTCACATCCAGGCATCTGGGCAGTATTTAAAACGGAGCCACATCACAATGTGGAAGTGAGAAAATTGCTCTGTGGTTTTAAGGAAGCACTGGGAAACTTCATTGTATACTTTTACCCTGAACAAGATCTTCAGTGGAAAGAAAAGACCACATGTAAAAAAAAAAAAAAAAAAACTTGTTTTGTAGTAATGTGGTGGTCTGTTGACTTTAATGCTTTTAGTGTCGATGTAGGTGGTGTTTGTGTACCACAGGTGAATGGAACTCTGCTCTATGGCCATCTGTGAACTTATTTATGGTAGGATAATAGTATTTTCCAGCAGGTGACAGATACCTTGAAGCTCTGACCACACGGATACAGATTGGGAATGGATGCACTGTAACTCCATATGCCAAGCAGACTGTTGTCATGTGAATAGAGTGCAGCATGCTCCTATTTGAATTGGTATGGCAGAAGTCAAGGACACAGGAGAGACAAGTACCAACTGGATACATCAAAACCATAATGATTTGACTTGTCAGGAAATTTATGTCACCTCTTTTTAATAATTTTCTTCTTTTTTAATGAACTGATATTAAAAGACAATTTCCCTGACACTGAGTTGGCTGTGTTTTGCAATTTCATGGTATGTGAACATCATATTTACAGGAAGTTCTGTGTGTTCCCCTACTTCCGCTACTCTTTGGAGTATCATCATGCAGTACTTTAGCCGCTGAAGCACAGAAATGTTTGTTGTTAATAGCAATAGTTTTTTTTTTTTTGTAATGTTCCTCAAAATGTCATGTACATAATATCTAATGACAGACATGTCTGTCATACAGGCAGAATAGATATGCTACAAAATGGAATCTGGGTTTCCACTCAATACATCTCTGTATTTGTACATTACTGTTTAAAGGATGTTTGTACAGTCATGATTTGGTGTCTTCTTGTTTATACACTCAGACAATGAGATGCCTCATTTAAATGCTTTAATGCTAGCTTTGGACAGAACAGGATTGAGCAGTGAATGTAATGGATGTATTAGCTTTATTGCAAGTCTGGAAAGCTAAACATTTTCTCAGGATTTTTTTTTCCCCATAAACCTTAATCATGAAGATGGTAAAGCTGAATAAATGGAAAGATGGAACTTAAAACATCAACATCTTCATACCCTCCAGCATTATTGGCATTCTTCAAAATGATTGGAGCCCTTCAAAAGTGATTATATAAACATGCTACTCAAGCAGCAGTAGAAACTTTTGTCTTTGTTCTAACAAAATTTCTTCATGAGAACCAAAGTCCTTTCAAAGGACTTTTTGGCTCTCATGTTTGCCAAGTTTTTGATTCTCATTTTCAGTTCAGTCCCTGTAACTAACCAGTTTCAGATGATTCTTTTTAGTGACCTATGTTTCATTCAAGCAAAAAAAAAAAAAAAAAAAAAAAAACCATTGTAATAGTAGGTTAGTATGTGCCCGTGAGAATCAGGTGCAGATGATCAATCATGTTAAAAAAACAATGAACAGACATCATAAGGTAGTACAGTACATGTATTGTAACAATGCTGATCATTTTTAACATAATTTTTTTTTTTTTTTTTGACAGACATAAAAACCCTTAAAATTAGCAAAAGATCAAATGGCATGTTTTAAAAAATCTGGAGGGCACTGCTTATTAGATTTTTCCCTTTTTTCCCCTTATCTTTGCAATTTTTCATAATAGTAATACTTCTTGCATGATCATAAATTAACCTATAGTTAATTTTTGCTTTTAGTAACACAAAGAATAAAATCTTTACTTTATGTATCCGTTACTGCAGTTAAATGTACTGCTTTTGATAGTAAATGTTAAAATAGAGCAGGGTGTTTAAGGAAAGATAGCCGCAAGTCCTGGTTAACTGGTTCCTCCTTAATACTTCAGAATTTTTTTTGTTTAATGCAATAATAACAATAATTAAAGGGAAGACTTTAATTAGGCAAACAGAACGCCCGTTTATTTTTCGTGTTTGCAGCAATATGTATTTAATAAGGAGTTCCCATCCAAGTACATGGCACATTGGAAACATACTAATATAATGTGAGGTTTCCTTAATAGGGAAATTACTAGAGCATATGCACCTATTCAAATTTGCTGTTCAAGTACAGTAAGCAAGCGTTCAATGGGAGAAGTTCATTTGGGAGTTGAAAAAAATACATTTATAAAAAATAAACCTCTGGTATTTTCAAAACACAGCAGGCTTAATTGTGCAAAAGATTTTAGATTGAATCCCAGTGATCTAAAGAGTTCTTTCAGTAATTATAATTTGAGAGGCAAGAGGCTATTGTCAAAATGCAAGCACACACCTGACATGAAATACCAACAGTTGAATACAATTAAACCGTAATGTTGCTCTTTTAATCTGTTTGTTTTTCTAAAACATTATCAGCTGTTCTTTTATTCGGGAAATATTGTTGACACTACAGTATTCTCACAGCTAATTACTGGCTTTGACTATGGTGCCAGTGAGCTTTCCTAATTTTTACACTTTTTTTTTTGCAAATGTGGAGATTTTCATGAGAGAAAATTGGTAACCTAAACATTTTTGCACAGCCACATAATGAGATATTTCCCAAAGAAGAATAAAAAAACTATCACACACATACAGTTATGTGTAAAAATTAATGCCCCCTCTTTTTAATTCTTTATTTGTGTGTGTGTGTGTGTGTGTGTGTGTGTGTGTGTAAAAACATAATAAAAATTATTTGATCATAGCAGGTCTTAGTATTAGGCAACTACAAGCTCCAACATATAACTTTTCCACTACCATTATTTATTTAAAACAATGAAGCCAAAAAACACATGTGGGCAATACTACTGTAAGTGCCCAATGATTCAATAGCTTGTACAGTAGATCCACCCTTTAGCAGCTTTAAGGTAGTTGACTCCACTAAGACTTGCTACAATCACGTTTTTACTATTGATTACACACACACACACACACACACACACACACACACATCGAACATAGAATTAAAAGAGGGGGCACTAACTTTCACACATGATTGTAATGTATTTTATAGTCAGTCCTTATAATTGCAGTGTACATTCAGCTGTTATAGTGTTGTTGTTGTTCAATGTTGTTTTGTCTGCTGATTTTGTGTTTATTTCTCTCACTTAATCACTGATCGTCGAACCAATAGTTCATATCAGCCAAGGCTTCATTTGGAATATTTTATGTTTGAGGTCTGTTGTTTTTTGTATACTATGTTAATTTTGTTGTTTATCACATTCTTCAAAGGAACAGTTCCATTAATGTTGCAAACAGTGGATTATGTTAAAATTATGCAAATGGCCTCATGCTGATTCATGCTTAATAGCGTCTCTTCCTTGATGTTAGCATGGTTTGTTGGACTGTTTCTTTATTCTCCTGTTGAATTGTTGAACATCATGTCTATAATAAATATGATGATTGTTTTCATTTGGTATTCCTGTTTAAGAGTCAGACATTTAATTGAAGCTGTTTCTTTTGATTCGATTTCTTTTTATTTGTAATTTGTCCATTTGATTCAGATTTTAAGCAGATTTTAAGTCTTCTGTGGTGGCATACAGTATGTGCTTCTGCTTATACAGAGACACACATTCAAATAGACAGCACCATTCCTTCCATTCCCTTGTTCCTTTTCCAGGAGTTGCTTGTGAGATCCATATGAATGTTGCACCAACAGTGCCAAGGTCTTTACTATTCTTATCATGCTCTGGGGAGATGAAGGGCCACCATCTGGAGTTGGAGTGAAAGGCTGCAAGTTATTTCCTTCTATATGGTAGATCCCCGAGTAAAGCTCCAAGCAGCTCTTCATCGCTCAGCATTTAAACTAGATCGCCATTGTTTCTGTTAAGTAAACTTTGACTGTTTTTGTAAGTTGTGTAATTGTAGCCATTTTTTGTGGTCCAGGTTACCATTTTGGAAACCTACTCGTACGTGCTTTTGACCTGTCCACTGCCATATACACGCTTAACTAATCCTGTTTCAACAAAGTTTGACCGTAAGGAATAGCTCATGCATAAAATATTATGGGGAATATATATGGGGAATTATGGCCAATCAAAGCATTGCTTTTGCTTTGCCTTGAGATTCGTCACCAATCAAGTGTAATGCTGAGCTTTATTATTAAGGTTGAATTCTGCTCAAGTGAAATAAAATTTGAATATGAATTACTTGAGTGCTTATACAGTTTCTGCTGAGGACAAGAGTCACTCAAGTACTCACAATGCTCACTGGTGGTGATAAGAATCACTCACATTAGTACTGCATATTAATTTAAATTAAGTACTGTATGTTAATTTTCTTTCATAAATATTACTGTGAGGTGCATTTTAGCTTTCTAATTACTAATTACTATAATATGGTATTTGTGGAGAAAGTTATGTACCTGCATTTAGTAGCATTAAATAGAATATTCTCTTGTGGCCCAGGGTTAAGTACATAGTGCTTCCACCTCATCTACTGGAAATTTGAATCCACTCCAAGTTTGGTATCAGTATTGTTCTGCAGAATTGTGTATATATTCTAATCTGAGAATGTCATAGATCTACTGGTGACATACGGCTGTAGAGGATCTTTGATGCACACAGGACATGCAAAGCCCTATATGTAATTACTAAAAGTTTAAATTGAATTTTTACCAATGGAAAGAAATTAAAATAGGCATTTATAGATTAGGTCAGGAGCTTAGAGGCCACGTTTTGGATCATTTGAAAACAAGTGAAGAGCAAATTACAGTCTAATTGTGATGAAAAACAACCTAATACCAACATTGTCCTAACGTCCATAACACTGCCAAATTAACATAACCACACTGTTTCCACAATCCTACAATCCTACTGAGTATGTATTCTATTGAGAATGAGAATCACTTATTTGATGTTGTTCCATATGGTGAGCAAGAATCACTTAAACTCTGAGTGTGAGGCACTCCAACACCTCACTTGGATGATGAACTCCAATTTGCTACTTCAACAATGACACCTGTTAGGGGTAGCCGTAGTACATGTTAAACGCTATTTAATGAAAGAATGCGCCTTTTGGCTTGTAGTCAAGCATGCTTACACAGTATCATTCTTTGCCCAGTGAAGTACCTCCTGCTTAGACAATAGTGCCCTTTTTTCTCCTCATATTGTGCAACTGAAAAGAGAACCGTCAGATGGTGGTCAGTTCTTCATAACACAGGGTTACCTTGGCCATGCTGTCATCTGCAAGTTCAGACAGATTTTTTTTA
Organism: Platyallabes tihoni; assembly: GCA_030068045.1. Classification (NCBI taxonomy): domain Eukaryota; kingdom Metazoa; phylum Chordata; class Actinopteri; order Siluriformes; family Clariidae; genus Platyallabes; species Platyallabes tihoni. The sequence goes on along the minus strand of JAQQZS010000019.1, from coordinate 12,654,773 downwards.
AGGTGATGTTCCAATACAGTCATGGCCAAAATTATTGGCCATGGACCCTATAAATAAGATTGTTTCAAGAATGTGAAGCTCCTTTAAACTCACGTGGGGCAAGTAACAGGTGTGGGCAATATAAAAATCACAAAGAAGATAAAAAGGAGAGAAGTTCATTTAGTCTTTGCATTGTCTGTGTGTGCCACACTAAGCATAGACAACAGGAAGAGGAAAAGAGAACTGTGTGAGAACTTGAGAGCCAAAATTGTGGAAAAATATCAACAATCTCAAGGTTAGAGATCTAGATTTGCCTTTGTCCACAGTGCACAACATTATCAAGAAGTTTGCAACCCATGGCACTGTAGCTAAAATCTCCCTGGGTGTAGATGGAAGAGAAAAATTGATAAAAGTTTGCAATGCAGGATAGTCTGGATGGTGGATAAGCAGCCCCAAACAAGTTCCAAAGAAATTCAAGCTGTCTTGCAGGCTCAGGGTGCATTAGTGTCAGCGTGAACTACCCGTCAACATTTAAATGAAATGAAACGTTATGGCAGGAGACCAAGGAGGAACCCACTGCTGACACAGAGACATAAAAAAGCAAAACTACAATTTGCAAAAAATGTACTTGAGTAAACCAAAATCCTTCTGGGAAAATGGGGAAGAAAAAAAAAAACTATAGTCAAATATGGTGGAGGTTCAAAGATTTTTGGGGGTTGTTTTGCTGCCCCTGGCACTGGGTGCCTTGATTGTGTGCAAGGCATCATGAAATCTGAGGATTACCAAAGGATTTTGGGTCTTACTGTAAGGCCCAGTGTCAGAAAGCTGTGTTTGCGTCCGAGATCTTGGGTCTTCCAGCAGGCCAATGAATCCAAACATACTTCAAAAAGCAACAAAGCGTTGGAGAGTTCTGAAGTGGCCAGCAATGAGTCCAGATCTAAATCCCATTGAACACCTGTGGTGAGATCTTAAAATTGCTGTTGGGAAAAGGCGCCCTTCCAATATGAGAGACCTGGAGCAGTTTGCAAAGGAAGAGTGGTCCAAAATTCCAGATGAGAGGTATAAGAAGCTTATTGATGGTTATAGGAAGCAACTGATTTCAGTTATTTTTTCCAAAGCGTATGCAACTAAATATTAAGTTAAGGCACATTTAAAATTTAAAATTATTGGCACATTTTGTCCATGACTGTATCTGTAGTCAGAATGCTGGTTCAAGTCATGACACATTTGAATTCTAGAACTTGGCCTGCGATTGATTGGCACCCTGTCCACAGCGTACCCTAGTCTCCCGTGATAGGTTCCAGGCCCCCAGCAGCCCTGTACTGTATATGATATGCAGTATAGAAGATAAATGAATGAATGCCAGAGGCACCATCACTGAAGGGGCATTGGGACATTCACCTCTCCAAAACTAAAACTAGAGGAATAGTAAAGAAGAAGTAAAGAAACCTGCAAGAAAATAAATTACCAATAAAATACCAGAGTGTACTGAATGACAGGGATGTGCTGGAGAAAACTTTAAGGACTTTAAACTCTAGTGTCATTATTACAAGATCTCAACATTGCAAATCTGGAAATAAATGTATTTATGGAAATAAATGTCATGATGTTTCATACGGTTATTGAAACAGTACTGTGGTGAATATGTGCTATAATCAAAAATAAAGGCAATCCAAAGAAAAATGGTGTACATTTTTTGTGTGCATTCAGTGTACAGTATTTTCTGGTTGTTCTTCATGTCTCCCTTATGCATTATCCTGTATAAAACCTGTCTGCTTGTTTTCACTGTTACCATGGACACAGACAATGAATTGAGTTCATGAACTAGTGTCCTGCCACATAATAGATGACATTTACATAAAAAACAGTGGTAGAAACTATAATTTTGAAGATGATGATAAAATGATTTTAAAAATGGCCCACAACCATCAAATTATCCGTAGCATTGTACCATGATGGACCTGGTATCCTAAGGGTGTATTCCCACATTACATACAAAGGCTCCTGAGATACACCAATCAGCTATGACATGACAATTACAATGCAAAACATTATGCACTTAATTGTATAGGTTCCACTAGTACCACCTGGGAAGCTCTGTCATTTGGGACATGACTCCTGTGGGTTGCAGGGTGGCATCACATACAGTAGGTTCTCAAATGGATTGGAATTTGAGTTTAACAAACTTGAACTTATTCCCTGCTAAGCCCTGTACACAGCAGGCTCTAGGTGTTCTGGTGCCTTAGGCTCCTTGCCTGCTGGACTCATTGTGTGGCTGGCTGTGGTCTACTTTCTATGGTGGCCAGCATTGACTATTTACACTGCTTTGGAAAATAATGTTTTTTCTGGCCAACAACTGGGCTGGTCATTGGTCCCTTGGGTGTCCTTGGGTTTCCGTGTCCTGATGTATAATTAATGATCAATGCTAGTGAGTTAACATTTTGTGGTGTTAATGTTTTAGCTGATTGGAGTATACCTGGTAAGTCCTGATTAAGCCACTTGGACATGTAACAAAACTTCTTGCAGACATCCACTCACACTAACCCACATTTTCCAAATGTGTTTTAGTTTAAGATTCAGTTCTGAGAGCCACTGACTGAAGCTTGTGTGAAGATCTTCATTAGCTATTTGTGTGTGTGTGTGTGTGTGTGTGTGTGTGCGTGTGTGTGTGTGTGTGTGTGTGAAAAGTCAAGAATGAAGCAAGTTAATCACAAGATTTATGACTTTGGAGGAAAAGCTGTCTGTCTAAATACAATGACAAATCAGATGGAGAAAATCAATTAATAATGTGCCGCATTCTATCTGTAGAAAGAGTGTGTTATTTTTCCTCTTGGCTGACCCATAAAAATATTTCTCTTGCTGATTTATATCTAAATCAGTTCCTGCTGGTTTTCAATTGAACTAAAATAAATGTTAATGGAGTCTACCAACAGTGATCTAAAAATTGTTTTTGAGTTCATTCCGCCATATCTTATTCTTTTAATTAAAGTAACAAGGCTAATGAAAATCAATGTTATGTTAACTATTCAAGCGAAGGAGAATCAGGAGACGTTAAGTGTGGATTTCTGGGAAAATTGGCTGAGAATGTTTATTATCTGGTTTGTGCACATCTCCAAAATAGCTCAATAATCATGCACTCATCTCCCTTTGAACACAGCACGATTGTTCCCACCTGCATCTTTCAGCAGCCATTGATTCCCATAGACCAACATTCTGCATTTTGTTCCAGCACTGGGTCCTAGCCAGGTCTCCGAAACCATCTGCTGATTGCAGCAATTTGGTGATTAGGATGTAATTGGACATATACTCGACACATCTGTTTAGGTGAACACCTTCCTGGAAACACGTATGGAGAATATTTCCAAATACCTTAAGGACTGCATTTGCAGAGATTTGATATGTTACTGTAATGAATTCTCCACACATCAGTAATAAAATAAGCAATAAAAAACACTAAGGCCACAATTTATTTTCACAGAAAACATCCACATTTCCATCTGTTTGAAATCTTTTCAAGTGTTCTGTAGACTAAAGCCCCATTTGAACCTGAAGCACTGCATGTATTGTAGCATCACCTCACATGACACATCAATACCTACTGTACTGTAATCTTATTTCAGTTTGAGTCTGAAGCTGCCTTTGTTTTACACTCTAAGTCACAGTTATGCATCTTTTTTGAAAAAAAAAAAAAAGTTCTGTTGGCTGTATGATTGTGCCATGTCGAACATGGACAATTACTCAACATCAGAGGGCACTGGCCAGGATCTCAGTGTTTCCTGCCACCCCCTCGACCCTCCCTTTCAGTGAAGGTTTATGATGACTTAATCTCCAACCCCCTACCCCCAGGTTACCCTATTTGTTCTAGTAATTAGTCACCTCAATGAAGGATTGTATTTTTCCCCCTTGGTTGTGGAGCTCTCTATAAGTTGTATTGTTGCTGTTATATACAGTAATCTAGTCTTTTGTTATTCAGGTTTTTGGTTCTTTTACAGTAATAAAAATTTTTTTCTTTATCATTAAAATTACTGCAATTGCCTTCAAATTCATTAATGTCATCACAAATTCTTTGTCTAGCATTTGTTTGGTTTGTTGTTTGTCTAACGTACTGTTTCATACTTATTGACCTTTTGCAGGCACATAACCACCATGATCTCAGAAGTACCATTAAATGACATTAGGCTACTATGTATTTTTGATCATATTTGATTATATTGAAAGTGTATTTCAAAGCCAAAAATATGACAGAAAGATCCTGATGAATACCTGATAAACTGATGCTTCATCACACAGATAAAAGACTAACTTAGCCATTGATTAGCATATGCAGGATTTTGTGGTGGAGTTTGCAATTTATTTAAAAATAAAACAAGGAAATAGATAAAGACGATAATAAGGATATTTATTTGTAACAGTTTGATTTGTTACCTCAGACAGTATACAAAAGAATGTGATTCCTCCAGGATTTAATGATGCTTGCTAGAATTAGCAATTCATTTGTTGCAAAGGAGACAATGCTGTGGAATATGCTGCACTTTGCACTTCATTAAATAATGTGCAGGTAACATTAAATAATACTGACATTTTAAGCTATATACTTAATAGCTAACTAACTGTTCTATTCTGGGTTGAATCCAAAATAACATAAATGAAACGCTACACCATGTACATAATGCAGTGCCTTTAGAAGCTAGTTAAATTTTTAGCTTGTGTTACTTAGAAAACACAACCCAGGTGGTTCTGAGGCAATTTGGAATAACTTAGAAGTTTCTTAACAAAGTGTTGTTTAAGATGTTATCTGGACTGTTTTTTTTTTTTTTTTTTTAATAAAAAGCCAACTCCAAATGCTCAAAATAACATTTGTCTGTTATGAACAAATACAATTACAGTCCACTTTACTGTTTACTGTATACTTCTTCATTTATGCAGTTATCCAATCAGCCAATCATGTGGTAGCAGCAAAATGCCTAAAATTATAGAGATAGAAGTTAAGAGGTTGCATTGTTGTTGTTTTTTTACCTCAAACATCAAAAAGAGGAAAGTTTCTCAATCTTAGCTTTGTGTAATTATTATTATTGTTGTTGTTGTCGTTGTTATTATTATTATTATTATTATTATTATTATTATTATTAATGTTAGACCTTCGACTGCTCCCATCGAGGGGTCGCCAGAAGGGACCATACGATCCGCATGCAGCTTGACACATGTTTTACATTGGATGCCCTACCTGACACAACCCATTTTTATCTGGGCTTAAGGTTTGGGTACTGGGTGGGAACTAAACTGAACCTTTAGCATCCCAGGTGAGAAACACCTAGTTTCAGTGTACAGTGTGCTAGTTACAATGCCTAATGCTCATCATTAATAGTAATATTTATGCATTTATTTTTTATTTTTTTGTTATATTTCATATTTAAGTGCTTTGTACCTACATGTGCAGTGACAAAGTTGAATCTAATCTAATATAATCTAATCTAATTCATTTGGTTATTTATTTAATTGTGGTGAGAGAGCTAAAAATAACATTTAAATTAAATTATTGACCTTAAGTCTGTCCTCTTATTAACCTTTTATTGAATGAAGGTATGTTTGAAGTATGAATATCTAAAACCAGGTCAACATTAGTAGTGTCATGGCAAAAAGCACTTAGTAATGCTACCAGAATTAAAACACACATACTGTATGGAATTTTAATTTTAAGAAGCAAACATGGATATTTAGTAACATTTAAACATTTAATATAATATGTCAGTCAGTGTTTTTCAGTGTAATAAAAATGTGTGCGGTTAGGATATGGAAATCAGCACGATTAAGAACAGATCAAAATTAATGGTCAAACTAACAAAACAAAGTGGCCTCAGTCAGTTAACCTTAAAATAACAAAGAAGAAAATTATGTCTTACTAACTGTTAATGATAGTTTATGCACTACATGATTCAACTTGTTTAACCTTTGACCTCAACTAAATTAGATGACAGCTAAGAGGTAAAAATAAATAAATAAATAAAAATCGATCTCACGTTGGAAATTAAATGGAGAATATGAAATGCAATTCTAACACTTAATAGTAGTCATTGCTTTAATATTTTACACTAGTCTCTATTCAAGTGATTTCAGTCTTATTTTCAGAATATCAGTTTATGAAAGCTGAAATCTTAGAAGGAGATTAAAAAGTCCCCTGATGTGTGAAGAGACCGGGGCGGGGGATCTGACTCTTAGAAAGAATGGATCAATGAAAGGTGGAAATTGGATTTGACTATGAGTGACGATTCCTTCTATGGCTGGTTGTAAAAGGCTCTGGAGGATGAAGAAGCTCTCACCTCTGAAGCTGGATGTTCTTGTATTCATCAATTTTGGACAGGGAAGAAATTTTCATTAACTTTACATTAACCTTCATTTCATTAATTTTCATTAGGAAGGATGGAAATTAGACCAGGCGTGCTTTTTAAGCATGAGACCTAACACACTGAAACCAATGATCCATCTTCTTTTATTGTGTATTTGCCATGCTTGTTTGAGAGAGGAAGCAGCAACCTTTAAGAATCAATCTCCATTCCATCTAATGTCACTCTGCAGTCCCCCTACCCCAACACACACACACACACACACACACAGACACACACACACACACACACACACACAC
>JAQQZS010000019.1:12627752-12638757 GCA_030068045.1 Platyallabes tihoni | reverse complement strand
TGTCTAAGTGTTTATTAGTTCTGGTTTGATATGCTCCAAGTTCCTGCCAACTTCCTCAGTTCATGTTTTGTTTGTTTGTTTGTTTATTATTAATAAAGACACTTTTTGTTTACCACATAACCCCCTCTGCGCCTATGCCTAAACTCACGCCCACAGTCCAACACCCAACAGTACGTGACAGCACCAAGAGAGCATAACAGTCAGCAAGATATTTTACTATATCCAGTAGGACAATTCCACGATAGTTTCTTTATCAAAATATTAATTTTAATATTTTGAGTGTCAAGAAAGAAAAGAAAAAAAAACAATGTCAAAAAGAGAAACTGTTTAAAAACATTAACTTTAAAATCCATTACAGAATTATGATTTTGCAATACACAACCATTTGTTTCACTTAAGTGTCCTCAGATGACTCTTAAGGATTTTTTTTAAACCTGCAAAGCTGTAAAAATACAGGTCCAGTTTTCTTTTACAAAACACATAATTTCTGTAGGTTTAAAAGATCTTATTCATTAGTTTTCTGTAGCGCTTAACATGTACAAGATCTCAAAAGACTTAGAAGGTCGGGTACACCCTTGACAAGGTGCCAAGACATCTCAGGGCAAACATGCACACTACAGGCAAATTAGGAACACCTATTAGCCTACTCTGCATGTCTTTGGACTGTCAGCGGAACCCAGGTTACCCAGAGGAAGCCCTCAAAGCACGGGGGGAACATGCAAACTCCACACACAGGCCCAAGTCTTAAATCAAACCCTCAGCACAGGAGGTGCAAGGCCACAGTGCTAACCACCTATCCATGTGCTGCCAAGGTCTTGATATTTTCTAGGAATAAAAACAATTCTCTAAACTATTTTTCTCTTCACTCTATCTCTGCCTTCCTGGCTGCAACATGAGGCCAATGAAATGCATGAAACTTTTTGGCTTGTTTTAATGCTGTTTCATAAACCTCATGCCTACCTGAATTTTTGACATGCTGGGTACATGCTGCATTGAAAATGTGGAATTTTGTGAAAAATATTTCCATGGGAATTATATGCTTGTATTTTTAAATTTATATCATGCTAGACACTCAGAAGTGAGACACAGTGAGACTGCCAGTGGTCGAATTGTAAAAAAAATAAAAAATAAAAATAATAATAATTTAAAGGCCTTGACCCCTGTCAGCTTTCCAATTACAGGCTGATATCAAACCTCCCCTTTATCTCTAAGGTTCTGGAAAAGACAGTATCACAGCAGCTTTGTTCACATCTACATAGAAATAGCATAAACGAACTGCATCAGTCAGGATTTAGGCCTCATCACAGCACAGAGACCGCACTTGTTAAAGTAGTAAATGACGACCTATTGGACTAGATTAGAAAATGTAGTAGGAATTAAGGGAACGGCCCTCTCGTGGCTCAGATCCTATTTGACTGATCGTTATCAGTTTGCAGATTTAAATGGTGACCATTCTGCATGTTCTCACAGGGTTCAGTTTTGGGCCCACTGCTTTTTTCCCTTTACATGCTTCCTCTGGGCAACATAATTCATAAGCATGGTATTAGTTTTCATTGTTTTGCTGATGACATACAATTATGTCTCAGCAAAACCAGACAAGAAAAAACTGTTTACTAAAGTTGAGCAATGTCTGCAGGACATAAGAGATTGGATGTTAATTAACTTCCTTCTGCTTAATCCTGATAAGATAGAAGTTCTAGTCATAGGACCACAAGCAGCTACTGTAGAAGTAAGCATTCTGATCACACTGTAACTTTAAATGGCCTTTCATGCAGCAGCGAGAGTCCTCACTAGAACCAGAAGATATGAGCACATCAACCCTATCTTATCCACACTGCATTGGCTCCCTGTGAAATTTCGCATTGATTTTAAAACACTATTATTGACGTATAAAGCATTAAATGGTCTCGCGCCGCAGTATCTGAGTGAACTGCTAGTGTCTTATGATCCGCAACGCCTACTTCGATCAAAGGATGCAGGCTGCTTGTCAGTACCACGTATTATGAAAACTACAGCTGGGGGCAGAGCTTTTTCTTTCAAAGCTCCAAAGTTATGGAATAGTCTTCCAAATAATGTTCGGGACCCAGACACAGTCTCTCCTATTTATTTAGCCAAGCATTTTTGTAAATAAATTTGCCTTAGGTAAAGGACCAGATCTGGGGGACTCAAGGACATAGAGTATTATGGTAAGAGAGAGAGGGAGAGAGAGAGAGAGAGAGATAGTACTGTGTAGTTTTGTGTGACTACTCACCAGTCTCTCTCTCTCTCTCTCTCTCTCTCTCACCAAGCATGCCCAAGCATGTAGGTGAAACCACAAAATCTAATGAAAAAACAAACCCTCTTCTATAAATTGAGAATGAAATTACACAAATTGAGTAAACAACACATCTTTTATAATCATTAAAGCTGTCAATCATTTGAACTCCCGTATTAAATTGAATTCTTAATTTTCATTGCTCTTCTTTTTGAAATATGTCAAAAGCTGTGCTTAAACTGTTCTCTTGGCCGTTGCGAAAATGCGAACAGCGAAAAATTATACAAACTTGCATGAGCTTGTGAGCAGCACGTTACAATATTGAATAATGATTAGCTAATCGCCATTATTTATAGTTTGTAGATGATCATATGTAGAGTTTTAATATTTAATTTTTATGACAAGTTTTACATAATACACAGCATTATTCATCTGAAGGGGATGGTAAGGAGGATTGTGGTTTTACAGAGGGGATTTTTTTTTTATTTAATTTTTTTAAACAGGGGGGATGCCATCCTCCCGCATCCCAATTAAATCGAGCCCTGGAAACTGCCGATCTCTCTCGATATTATATTTTATCTGTTTATAGGTTCTTGTAAAAAAAAAAAAAAAAACTAGATCTGTAGCCAAGGAGATGCACACGGGCTGACAAAGGGTAACCTCCAGAACAACTGATGCCAAAATCACTGATCAAGATAAAACCAAGTTTGTCATTGTGATTTATTCAAGCTGGGCTACCTTAAGAGGTTCATGCCATCTACTAGGAATATCAGGGCCATTTACTAAGAGAATGTAAGCTCCCTAATATAAGTCATGACTTTCTGCAAAGACCATAAAGAATCACATTTAACACCATTTAACATTTAACATTTTTAGTCACAGCCACTGAAAGACTAAAAACAAATACAACTTGATACAACAGTTTGTAGGCCAGTCAATCAGCATCACTCACCACGATACACCTCACCAACAGTTAAGAATCCACCCAAGGTGATAGTTTGTGGTGCCATACCCTACTACAGAGGAGCTGCTCTCTCTCTTATAATCCAAGGACAAAAAGTACATTTTAGGCAAATACTAAAGGAAAAGCTCCCCTTTTGTCTTAACTTCCACTATTTTTCAGCAAGATTGAGCTCCATGCTGCATGGCAAAATCTGTGAATGGTATTTAGCTTCTTGACTAATCTCCAGACCCAAACCCAGTAGAAAACTGTTGGACAATGATGGCAGTAGCAGTCAAGTAACCATCGAACATTTAAGGAGTGAGCAAGTGATACCAGAGTACTGCAAATTACTTTTTTTTTTTATATTTATGCCTAGCCAGAAAAATAAGAACTTTATACTAATATTGACTGTTATTTCCTATATTGACAGCAATTCCTTGCATGATCCATTACTCCTTGCATGATCTAATAAATTATTCTTATTATCTTGGTGGCCATTATTTAAAAAAAATAATAAAACATTGAATTTCACTTTTGTCTCAAAACTGTTGACTATGACTTTAAATAAAATGCTATCCACATATGCTTTTGTGTTATATGAGTATCTGGAAATACTTGTCATGTATTTTTTTTAATAAATAGGTAATAGTGTTATTACCATATTATGATTCTTGTCCTGATAGTACTCCATTACTTCCAACACATTACTTAAATAAAGGAAAAATAAAACTAAATTTACATAATGGAAAAGATAATGAGAATAATTTATTAGATTATGCAATGAAATTGATATGCAACATTTATTTTATAATTATATCATGCATTTTATTAGCCTTTAAAAAAGTAGCTTTTTTGCACTTAGTGTACTACAGTGTAGCAGTGGTAAATTAATAAGCAAATTTTATTTTTAAATATTTTTGTTACCCAATATGTCTGAAATTGTCCCCCCCACCTACCCCTCCACCCCCAATCATGACCATGGACAGATGAGAATGATTGTTTACCTGCAGACTGCAAACCTGACTATTATTTCTGTGAGATTATGGGTTGGTCATGTGGTCCATTTTGTGAAGTGCCATTTGACAGTAAATTATGGCAAACATTGTTTGCCTTCAGCCATGACAGTGCTTCCTCCCAATATTGCCCCAGTACCTAACAGGGAGGCTTTCCTTGAGACATCCTCTGGCTTGTGGAGCGAGCCTCTTAAGTCAAAATGTTTAAAAAAAAATCCATAAAAGTATTCAATCTCAATTTTGGTATTGTTTTTGACATTGCAGGTGGAAAGTTATTCAATTTAGCTCAGTTTTTCCAACCATTAGTTTAGCAATAATATTCTGAGGTAAGGTTTATCAAAATTCCTAATTTATTCATAAATGATGCAGCATGAACAAAGGGCCTCTGTTTTATGTTTTTGCACATACACATTTACATGTCCTCTTCATAAACATAAATGTTATTTCAAGATTGTATCTCTGTTGCAGAACGATGGTAAAATATGCATATTTAATCTAAGAATTCAGCAATAATTTGGACCATAAGGTTCGGTTTATTTTGAATTTTATGAAACAGGGTCAAAAATATACATTAAAAGCATTCAGATTATTAATTCAGTGGGGCTAAAAGTCCCAAAATGTTTTTCATTTACCAAAACCAAGGTAACTTCCTGTTAGTGATCATCCTTGGTGAAAGCAGTTATGTATGGATAATGAAAAACTACCTCGGAATTCTGGTTGAAACTAATTTTGCTGGTTGACAAAATTGAGTGTCCCAACACACATCACACATTCGTGAATCACACTCAAAATTCTGATGCCAGGAAAACAACAAAATTAATTCTGCCAAGAACAGTGGTCAAATATCCAACCATAATCCTGGCAGAAGCTTCTGACAGAATGGCTACCAAAAGCGACTGCTAATGGTGAAATTTGCAAACGAATATTTAACCAAATTTTATCTCACCCAAATGAGGATGGGTTTCCTGTTCCTCTCAAGATTTCTTCCTATTGCCATCTGAGGGTTTTTCCTTGCCACTGTCGCCCCTTGGCTTGCTCATCAGAGACTATCTTACAGTATCATTTTGATTAATACACATTAGCATTTCCTACAAACTTTCGTAATTCTTTTTAAGTATGAAGATATAAGAGAAAAGATCTTTGACGGATATCAATGGTTTTACACATACAAAACTTTTACATCTTATTATAAACACGTTTATAAGCATTTGACACTTTGGAATCAACTTTCGCATCTTCAAAACATTTTTACTGTAAACAAGTTTTAGCATCGAACTCTTTTTGAATGCAGCTTTTTACATTTTTATAACCACTGAATTGTTTTTAGTCGGCATGGTGGTTTAGTGATTAGCAACACTGCCTTGCACCTCCAGGGTCCGTGTTTGATTCCCACCTTGGGTTTGTGTGAATGGAGTTTGCATGTTCTCCCCATGCTTGATGGGTTTCCTAATTGGAATTCCCAAATTGCCTATAGTGTGTGAATGAGGGTGATTTTGTGTGTGCCCTTTTAAAGCAAAGAATCATGCTTTAAACAAAACAATAAGTAAATTTGAATAAAAACTAATGTTTTTCTGAAGAAAATTTAAAAATGATTTTTTATGCATTTGTCAACACAAGTTACAACTGTCAGATGAATTTCCTGAAGGTGATGATGTCTGATGGTGGTGACAAAATTCCATATTATACTACTGAATAACTGCTGAAATCTATGTGAGTGGCACATTTGTTTTTCGGTCCTTGAAGTTTCGGTCCTTGAAGTTTCGGTTGACCACAAGATTGCCTGACTTTATTCATTTTTGTCTGTGATGGTGTTAACAGAAACTTAGGACATTAACCATTAATTAATTATTTTACTTAGCATGCAAGTGCTTTTTTTATGTATTTTAATTTAAGTTTAAAATAAGTTTTATGTTTTTTAGCTATTTGAAATTATGAATCCTTGTTCTGGGCAAGGAATTTTTCAGGTCTAGGTCTTTATCAAATAAAATAAAAATTATTTTAAGTAGGATTGAAAAAATATTTTGTTATGCTGGGTTGATTCAGCTTATATTTATTGATCATAATCAAAATGTGAATTATTTCTGAATTTTACAGAAAAAAAAATATATATGCTGGACATGTTTTGTCCCAGTTCTCAAGAATGACTGGTATACATTTGACCACAAATCAGATGTTCTATGTGCGTTACACTAGTCCACTATTCCGTACTGTTCTAAGTACAAATTCTTTTTTGCCTTTAATGTACGTGTCAGTGGTACAGTAGCTTAGTGGTTAGCACTGTCTCCTTGCACCTCCAGGTTCCAGGTTTGATTCTCGCCTTGGGTTTGTGTGCATTAAGTTTGCATGTGCTTGGTGGGTTTTCTCTGTGTATTCTGGTTTCCTCCCATAGTCTAGGTATGAAGATTAGGCAAATTGGTATTCCCAAATCGCCCGAGTCTGTGTGTGCTCTGCGATGGATGGCACCTTGTCCAAGGTGTACCCTGCCTCCTGCCCTAAGTCCTCTTCAATAGGCTCCAGGCCCCTGCAACCCTGTATACAGTGGTATAGACGATAAGTGAGTGAGAGTAAGTGAAGTACATAGCCTTCTAACATCCCCTTAAATAAAATGTAATAAGTAATTAAAGTGGTTGTAAATCGTTACCACAATAATTATCAACACATATCATGGAGGAACTTAAAAACTGGGGGCTAGTTGGATTGATATGCTTTAATAAACTTCCATTAAGTCTTAAATGAATGCTTAGGTAAGCGGGCCAAGCTGTAAGAGAGGGTGCAGCTATCATTGCTGCCTCAGATTTAATGAGAGGACAGAGCTTCAGTAGGTGTCAGGTCATTAACTCCTTTTCTAGCCCATTAAGCCTGATTGGGGAAAAAACTGACAGCAATTAGAGGGTTGAGCAAGGAGCATGGCTAGCACTGAAACAAGAATTCACACTGTGATTCCATCTTCACTTGGCTTTAGTGCACCATAATTAACAACAAGGTAGAACATGATGGTGGGAATGGCAATATATCCACAACAATCTGCTGACAGAAAGCGGAAAGATGATGGGAGTTGGCCTTGTGCTCTTTTTGTGAATAAAGTATTACAAAGTATGGTCACATTAAACCTGAAGGGAGAGTTTCTATCTGTCAGATTACATGTTAGAAGAATTTTTACATTATTTTGGTCACACTCCCTGGGACTTCACAATCATTTTAGGTCAATACTGTGACCCACACGCAATTTGTTTTTGTAGGAAGTAAAATTTCAAACAGGAACTCTTTATTTGACAAAGAATTACTGTTGATGCTTCAGATATATTGGTGGAATAGAACTTTATTAGAATTGTTAATAAACAAACCTGTTTGATGGTGCTGTTTAAATGTACAGTGTGACCACACATAGCAGGTGCGTTTGCTTGAATGTACAGCGTGAGCAGAGAGGTCACAGCTTCGGGCCATGCCCCAAGGTCAAATAAATACAATGAAACCTCGGATTGCGAGTAACGCGGTTTGCAAATGTTCCGTAAAACGAGCAAAGATTTTTAATAAATTTTAGCAAGTCTTGGTTTATGAGTACCGAGTATCATGTATCACGCGTGTGCTTCTTGTTTTGATGCTGAGTGTCACGTGATCACAACTGAGCCAATGTTTTTTCTCTCTCTTGCGCTGCAGAATTGTGGGTAATCGTCTCCTCTGCTGGGTCTTAGTGCTCGTCTCTCACTGGTATAATCAACATCCGTACACACATGTACTGTTTACTATAACACTGTGACTATGTGTGTGCTCGTAAAACATATTTTATTTTGTGTTTGTATGCATGTGTGTACAGTATCCGTGCACTGTTTATTATAACACACGTTTGTGCGTGCGTGTAAAGCAAAAGCAAGTCTCATTAGAGAGGTTAAAGATCCATTTTCTCTCTCTCTGTATCAGCCTGCCATTATGTGTGTGTGCGCGTGTCATTGGACGCTATGCCCCTTCACACACCCACGCAGCCTTCTCTCACCTTTACACATACACAAACACACACACATCCTTCTCTCTCTAATGGAAACACTGCTCTGTCTCGATTCTTTTCAAAGGTAAAGTTCAGGTTAACTTGGTTTATTTTTACTTTACAGCAGTGATTCCGTTAGTATGCGCTCATGCGAGTGTTATTAGCGATGTTCCTTGTTAATTTTTCCGATAAAACAGTCTTTCCGTAATTGTGTGTGTGTGTGTATGTGTGTGTGTGTGTGTGTGTGTGTGTGAAACTTAAATAAGAGAGGAGGTTACCGTGTAAGATGAGAAGGGGGCGGGGGGGGGGGGTCTGAGTCCTCCTCTCCTCTTACTTTAACTCCACACACATACACAACACAAACACACACAAACACAAACACCTGCGTGCATAAACGGAAACACTTATCTGTCGGGATTTATTTTTACTTTTTTTTAAAGGTAAAGTGCATATTTATATTCATATTTTGTATTAATTATTCTTATGTTTTAATTTTTCTGGGCTGTGGAATGAATAATTTGAGTTTACATTATATCTTATGGGGAAATTATGCTTGGAATCCAAGGTTCACAATGCATTCCATGTAATTATTTTGATCACATCTCACTTCCCTTTATACATGAAATTTTTTTCTTTGTATTGGGATAAAACCATAAATGACAGGGCATTTCTTGACGTGTTACATAGCTATTTTAAAGAGGCATACTGTACAGTCTGCTGCTCTTAAATGATTAGGCAGATCAGTCCACACCGGGGTACATCACTAGCTAGAGGCAGAAAGCCGATGGTAGAGGGAGAACCTGAAAAAGGCTAATATGCCAAATGTGTATGTGCTACATGCTGACTATATTTTTTTGCCCTTTTAATGTGGAGACAATGAGAATGTGGAAAAAGTGGAAACAATATCGTTCTTTAGTTTGATGATTTCAGATGACTTCAGTTAAGCTAAATATACAGGTGAAACTCGAAAAATTAGAATATCGTGCAAAAGTTCATTTGTTTCAGTAATGCAACTTAAAAGGTTAAACTAATATATGAGATAGACTCATTACATGCAAAACAAGATAGTTCAAGCCATGATTTGTCATAATTGAGGTGATTATGGCATACAGCTCTTGAAAAACCCAAATCCACAATCTCAGAATCTCGCAGCAATTACTGCCTCAATGCGGGGTGGCATGGAAGCTATCAGCCTGTGGCACTGCTGAGGTGTTATGGAAGACCAGGATGCTTCAATAGCGCCCTTCAGCTCTTCTGCATTGTTCGGTCTCATGTCTGTCATCTTTCTCTTGGCAATACACCATAGATTCTCTATGGAGTTCAGGTCAGGCGAGTTTGCTGGCCAATCAAGCACAGTAATCCCACGGTCATTGAATCATGTTTTGGTGCTTTTGGCAGTGTGGACAGGTGCCAAATCTTGCTGGAAAGTCAGCATCCCCATAAAGCTGGTCTGCAGAAGGAAGCATGAAGTGCTCCAAAATTTGCTGGTAGACGGCTGCGTTGACCCTTGACTTACATGAAGCACAGTGCGCCAACACCAGCAGATGACATGGCTCCCCAAATCAACACAGACTGTGGAAACTTCACTCTGGACTTCAAGCATCTTGCAGTGTGTGCCTCTCCATTCTTCCTCCAGATTCTGGGTCCTTTGTTTCCAAATGAGATGCTAAAGTTGCTCTCATCATTAAATAGGACTTTGGACGACTGAGCAACAGACCAGTTCTTTTTTTCTTTAGCCCCGGTAAGACGCTTCTGACATTGTTTCTTGTTCAAGAGCGGCTTGACAAGAGGAATACAACATTTGAAGCCCAGTATCTGTCTGTCTGTGGTGGCTCTTGATGCACTGACTCCAGCCTCAGTCCACTCCTTGTGAAAGTCCCCAACACTTTTGAATGGCCTTTTCCTGACAATCCTCTCCAGGCTGCTTGTGTGCATTTTTCTTCCACACTTTTCCACATAACTTTCTATTAATTTGCTTTGATACAGCACTTTGGGAACATGCAACTTATTTTGCAATTACCTTTTGAGGCTTTCCTTCCTTATGGAGGATGTCAATGATGTTTTCTGCACAACTATCAGGTCAGCAGTCTTTCCCATGAATGTGTTTCCTACTGAACCAGACTGAGAGACCGTTTAAAGGCTCAAGAACCATTTGCAGATATTATGGCTTAATTAGCTATATTCTAATTTTCTTAGATTGTGGATTTGGGGTTTTTATGAGCTGTAAGCCATAATCATCTCAATTATGACAAATCACGGCCAAGAACGATCTTGCTTTGCATGTAATGAGTCTATCTCATATATTAGTTTAACCTTTTAAGTTGCATTATTGAAATAAATGAACTTGACACACAATATTCAAATTTTTCGAGTTTCACCTGTATATGAGCTCCCAACTGGGAAAAAAACGAATCTGTATTCGGTAGTTGTGTAACTAATGGATACAATAAATACAAAATTTGTATAAATGACACTTGTGATAACAATGTACTTGTTTACAATAGGATGGTTCCAGACGGCACGGTTGTGTAGTGGTTAGCACTTGTGCCTCCAGGGTCGTGTTCGATTCCCAGCCATGGTCAATTCCCATCTCTGTGTGCAGGTGTTTGCATGTTCTCCCTGAGCTTGGTGGGTTTCCTCCGGTTATTCCGGTTTCCTCCCACAGTCCGAAGTCATGCAGATTAGGTTAATTGGCGTTCCCAAATTGCCCGTAATGTGTGAATGAGTGTGTTTATGTGTCATGCACACTCGCGCCGCACCGGCATTAGGACCTGGAAGTAATACAGTCGCGGCTTCGGAAGCATAAAAGGAGA
>JAQQZS010000019.1:12593913-12616846 GCA_030068045.1 Platyallabes tihoni | reverse complement strand
GAGGTGCAGTTCCCGATCCGTACTGCCTGAGGCCTTCCGGTCAGAAAGTCCAGAATCCAGTTGCAGAGGGAGGTGTTCAGGCCCAACAGGCTCAGCTTCCTGAGTTCATGTTCTTCCTGTGTTTGGTGGGTTTCTTCTGGGTACTCCGTTTTCCTCCCACAGTTCAAAGACATGCAGAATAGATTAATTGGTGTTACCAAATTGCCTGTAATATATGAATGAGCTTGTGTGTGTGTATTTGCGTGTGCACCCTGTAATGGATTGGCACCCTGTCCAGGGTGTACCCCGCTTCATACCCCAAAAACTCCTGGGATAGGTGCCAGACCATATCTGTGGATTTCATTTCCATCTTAATTACTCACAGCATTTGGCATCACCTACAGGACCTACCTATGTACTACTCGCCACACTACATTACTGTGCAAAAGTCTTGAGTCACTTCTCATTTCTTCTTATTAAATAAAATTCAATTCTGTATATTAAATAAATGAGAAGAAATGTTTCACTTTGACAGGCTGCAAAGAGCCTAAAGATACAGTTGGTTGTTTATGCAACAACCTCAGCAGCAACCTCATTTCCCCTTTCATTAATTCCAACCACTCAGCATTTGCATGACCAGTAAACTAATCTCCGGCCTGATCATCTGCACCTGTTTCTCACTGGTTTATGCCTTAAGTAAGATGTTTTTATGTGTGAATGATTCATATATGACTTAGTGATTAACAAACAAAATATATTCCTTTGAAACTGGTCAGGTACAGGGACTGGACTGAAAATGAGAGACAAAAACTTGCCAAATGTGGGCGCCAAAAAAGGCCCTCAGTAAGCCTGTATTCCTTAAGACTTTATTAAAAAGACCAGAATTTCTGGCTGTTTGGAAGCAAAATACAAAGGAAGCCACAAGCTCAAAACTTCATCTGCTCACATGTCCACTCTCATCCACACACCCACCATTCTTTCTTCAAATTCCCCTGACCCTATCTGCCTTTTTACTGCCTTAGGACTACTTCTTATTTAGTCACCCACTTTCAGATCATACACCTTACCTGATCAAATCACAAACCTCATTTTCTGAATTAAAGCCATGCAGTGTGAGGGAAGAGGGCAGCAATCTTCAATGAAACTAGTTTTCAAACCAGAGCTGGTCAGTGGAAGAATACATCATCCTAGATGACAATGAATATAGTGAATCTAGTAATAATCTAGAATGACAATGAATCTATCCATCTGGTTATCTGCTGTGATGAGGTTGTTCAGTCAAACGTAAAGTTTTAACGTAAAATCTGAGTTGTAAGGATCCAACTTGACATGGTGCTGGGTTTTATTGGGTTCGATCTAGACTCATTTGTGAAAATATGATCTTCTACTGTATATAAATAAAAGAAAGGTTTTGTACATGGGTCAGGACTCACTCTTTCAATGATATACATTTCATATACTTATCATATACTTATCATATTCATATACTTATCTTAGAAAATGTACTGTCTGTATGTCTGTCCAGTCAAACACTCCCAGTACTTTGATATTTACCTGTTAAATCTGCAGCATAAATGAAATCAAAATGTTTATGTGCTATATTATCAAACAGTTATGTCATGGATTTATTAATTTATATAAATAAAAGAAAGTTTTTGTCTGTAAATTGGTCAGAACTCGCTCTTTCATTGATATCTTTACATTTCATACATTGAAGGCCGCGGAACCAGTCCCAGAAAACTTTCTGTCTATATGTCTGTCTGTATGTCTGTATGTCTGTCGATTTTGTCACAGCATCACATAAAACTGGCTCAAAAGAATTTAATGCAACCTTCTGTATTTGCCTGAAGTTAAACCTGCACCATAAATGAAATCGAAATGTTTGAGTACAAGGGACGTTAAGAGAACTTTTGTGCCGGATTACATCACAGCAGCCAGCGCTTTTTTGTACGAATATAGCGCTTTTGCCCTCAACGTGGTCGTGGCTTTAGGTCTCACACAACAGAGACAATCAACAGGATAGTTCATTGTAAATGCGCAAAGTATGTGGAAAACACAGAAACGACCCTAATGCTCCTACAAAGTTCACACACATATTGGCATATCCAAAAAAAAAAAAAGGGGGGGGGGGGTTGTAACTTTTTAAAACTGAACCTTAAAAAATGTATGGACAGGTCAATATATGTTTATTCTTCTTGCAGGAAGTTTAAAAGCAGTTTGTCTCATACTGTACAGTATGTTCCAAAACTGTAATGCTAAGTAATGCAGTGATGTGGAATGCAAGTTTAAAAGCAGTTTGTCTCATACTGTATGTTCCAAAACTGTAATGCTAAGTAATGCAGTGATGTGGAACGCCACAATAAGATAAAACACAGGTTGTTAGAGCAAATATATTCACAGCAGTTTGAGGTGAGGGAATGTTAAATACCATAATTGAGTGTTACAGTATGTGCTTAAATTAGAATGTTGAGTAAAAGTGATGCTATGAACAGTTTTGTGCCGGATGTAATAATCCACTTTAAACAGGGAATGTATTTGGCTGGCGACAAAAAAAGTGCCCTTAGCGTAAAACAACGCGTAAGATACTCAACATTCCAAACTTTTCTTTCTTTTTATTAATACAAGTTAATGTAAGTTAGACAGAGAGTTCTGCCATACAGAAAGACAGGCAGAAATGTATGTGTATTTCAACTTAAAATAATAA
This sequence comes from Platyallabes tihoni, assembly GCA_030068045.1. Classification (NCBI taxonomy): domain Eukaryota; kingdom Metazoa; phylum Chordata; class Actinopteri; order Siluriformes; family Clariidae; genus Platyallabes; species Platyallabes tihoni. Next base: position 12,614,163 of record JAQQZS010000019.1, on the reverse strand, counting down.
TATCACTGATTATATTAAAGCTGATCAGCTTATTTTACCTTTAACCTTTTATTTACTTCTAAAAACTCTTTTCCCATCAACAACGCGTACTAACGTTGGTATATTATACATGCAATCCCATACAATATTAGTATGGAATTGCATTAGCATACCATTAAAAAAAAACTTTGAGTAGTTCATCATAGGCCTACTATAAATTTAGATGGAAAAAGATTCTGTGTGCAGTTCAGTGTTCATTACTTACTTCCAAATATTCATGCTGCGGGTCTTTTAGTCTCTCAGAATTTCTTTCAAATGACACTCAGCAGCTTTGTTACATCTGTATGAGATTTTTTTTCCAGGATTTGCCTCAGTGTTGAAAGAGAGACCTGAAGGACATTACTGAAAATCGTGTGACCTTTGAGGCTGATTGTTTGAATTTCTCTGACAGATATTACATTGTTGTCCAAAACCATATTTACTGTATGATGGCTTTCTCTTGTTCCTCAGAGAATATGACACCTCTTTAATCTAGACATTCTCAGGCCACAATCCCATGTAGACCCATCAAAACACATGTAAAATGTCACAGGACAGTTTACAAGGCACTATTTCAGACACGGACTGCAGTGAAAGTACTGATGTAGTGCATATGATAGTTCATTGTTCTAATTTTACTGTAGAAAGTAGAGAAACGTTTTATTCCACCTGTGCTATTTTCTAAATGTCCGTATTACTTATTGCTGAGGTTACTTTGAACTCATTGTTCAGTCTCTCTTGTCAGTGTCAACCCACAGTTTACAACATGGTCAACCCATATTGCTCAAATCCCGTGAGATAAATTTGGTCCTCTTTGTCCACGTCCTGCTTATAATGTTTACACCTCACTGGTGAGTGTGGCATCATGGATTTAGCCATGTTTGAGCCATTGATTCATGGGTATTTTGAAGTGAAGTGGCATGTTAGATTTCTGTGTCTACTGTTCCAAAAAATAAATAAATAAAAAAAACACTGTATGAAGTAAGATTCTACAGTAGAGCAGTGCTATGGATGAACAGAATGCTTGAAAAGTTTACTGATGATGCCAATGATAGGTGCAGACAGGTGGAAGTGAAAGCTGATGATGAAAAAACTTTGTGTTTTCAATATGAATATACAAGGGAAAAATATTTCCCAAGAACTGCCCTTTTTTTATTTTACCACCTGACATTTGGGCACTCCCCTCAAGGCTACAACAACCAGACACAACGTTGACAACCCTATCTTTTTGAACTGCAAGCTCATGCACCTTTGGGAGCGGCATAACACACTTGGAGGACAGCTCTATCCGCTCCTTCCGCGCACTGATGCCCGTGATTGGCTGTAGAGCCATGACTGAAGAGAGCGCTAAGTGCCTCCAATCCCTCCCCTCTACCCCTATAAATTCCTTTTTTCGAACTTGTGATCTCTAGATGATAGAGCAAGCTCCGTACTGCTGCACCACTCGGGGGCCCCAGAACTGCTGCAATCCTAAAAAGTCCTCTAAATTGGCAATGGGAGAATGAAAAATATACATAAAAGGTAAAAATTAATTTTAAAAATTGTCCTTTTTTGTAAGATACATAAAAGTATATCCAGATCAAGAGTCATTGCTGGATCATTTCTAAAATCATCTATGAATTGGTTGTTTTTTAGAGGTATTCTTAGTCTTTTGTTTTCATACTGTATATTTTCAAATTTAAAAGGTTTGTTTAGTCAGTTCTTCCTCCAATCCTATTCCAAAAAATTCCACCTTCCACATTATAATTGGTTACAAGAATTTGTTTCCTCTATGACTAATTGAATTTTCACTATAAGTTAAACTTTACTTTGGTATACTGACAACAAAAATAAACATATTTAAATGAAAATTTATGATGAAATGACTTTTAAATTGTTGATTTACAAGACATCATCTGCTAATTTGAGGTCAGAGTGAGTGGACAAGATTATTTTTTTTAAAAAAGGTAGCATATTTCTACTCAGCAAAACATGAATCTTTACAATTTATCTGTTAAATTTCTTTCCAATACTGAATATCCCACAATACCTCTCATAAATAATGAAAATTGCCAAATCATGCAAATCATATGCAGACATTGTCAAATCTTTTGCCGTGGGTGACCCTAATTACCGCTATGAATATTGTAGAAGAAATTTCTCGGTTCTACCTAAATTCCAGAGATCACAAAGGTCATCTAGCCAAGCAGACTTCAAAACTCCAAGGATATAGTCCTTGAGTTCCATAAATTCAAAAACAGCCCTTTTGTTTCAACGGACATAAAAGAGGGTCCAAATTACCTCACTGACACAACTTTTGACTGTGAAACCCTAACTGCTATATTGTATATTTTACAGTCACATATTATCTTCTTTCAACATCTTAGGTTCAAGAAGTCTCACTCTGAAATTCTGACCTCTATAACCAGAATGAAGCCTCTTGCACAGAAGACTCAACCAATACAGAAAAGTTTTATTTAGGAAAACCAATCAATCAATAAATACCATTATTATCATTGTTTTTGGTTAACGTTTATAGTACCCTTTTTATCTACATGTTTAAACTGGCATATTTCCTGCCTATATGACATCAATGTGCATGTACAGTATGTAGGACATTGGTGACTCAGTGGTAGGCTTCTCACCTGCCATGAGGAAGGCCTGGGTTTGATTTGATTCCCGGTCAATGCCCAGAGCCAGCAACTGGATGCAGGGCATCCTCAGTGTCAGTCCCAAATCTGGACAGAATTGCATCAGGAATGGCATCTGGCAGAAAAATTTGTGCCAAGTTGTATGCGGTTCACTGTGGTGATCCCTTGATGGAAGTAGTCCAAAGAAGAACAATATCATGACTGGATACAAGAGCGTAAAAATTAAAGAGTAATTGTCCTAGATATGTCATATTTACATTCATTTGCAGTGCCATAAACTGAGGATCACATATATGCAATCACAGTCATGTCAAAATGTTCCTATATAATTTTAATAGTAAAGGTATGAACAAAGGATTAAAGTTTTCCCTTTCTTCTCTCTCTCTCTCTCTCTCTCTCTCTGATGATAACAGGAGACCCAAACTCCTGCCAAGAGCATGTAATGTGCTGACTGGTCAAACAGATTTAAATATTCAAATATGCAAATGAGAACACTCAGAGCAGGTCAGTTCAGAGCAGAAGAGTTTCAGCCTCCAGGAAGGGACTAGTAGCTGTTTCTAGTTTTACTTGGCCAAGCTCCTCCTTTTGCCTTAGAATTATTAGATTTTTTTTCTTTTGTTTTCTCTGTTAAAACTCATGTCTAACTTTTTCTCCATGATGTAATAAAGAAGCTCTTCAGGAGTATTTAATTTTTGCTATATTTTTGCTGTCTTGCTACTGTACTGTATGTCTGCCTGTCTGCCACAGTGCTAGAATGTAAAATACTGATACTATACAGTGAAAATACAGTGAAAATACAGTCTATACAGTGAAACCTTGGATTACGAGCATAATTCGTTCCGGAAGGGGAGACGATTACCCACAATTCCGCACCTCAAGTGAGAGAAAAACCGTTGACTCAGTTGTGATCACTGACGCTTGGCGTCAAAACAAGAATCGCATGCGTGATACATGATACTCGGTGCACGTAAACCAAGACAATGCTCGTTTTCCAAAACAAAATGGATTAAAAATCTTTGCTCGTCTTGCGGAACACTCGTAAACCGCGTTACTCGTAATCCGAGGTTTTACTGTATAGTATATATATATATATATTACATACACACACACACACACACACACACACACATACTGTATATATACATACAGTATATGTATAATTTCTATTAAATATAGTATATTTGTGTTTGTAGAAATACAGTAGTTAAAAGGTTGAAGACCACGTACATACACCTGTCTTTCTGTACGGCAAACTCTTTGCCTAACTTATTAATAGTAAGAGCATATGTGCTTGTGTGTGAAAACCTTCTGATCTTCTCATCTTTATTATATTGCAGTTGTTGGTGGTTGATTACAAATTATTGGTATGTACATTGTGCAATGTATGTATATTAGGTTCTTTTAATTTTCAGACAATAAGTATATTCAGGACATATTATATGGCACTAAAATTTAACCTGCCTCTATTTAAATTGCAAAATATATTTTTGGTTTGACTGATCATTTGTATATTCAAAATATTTATTTAGACCAAAATGCCAGGGTTATAATGCCGGAAATTTAAATACTTCTGTCTGAATTTATTTGAGTATTTACAAAATGACTAACTTACAGTAAATAAAAATGATGTCAATAAAAATAATAAGCTGCTAAAAGAAAATTAAGATAAAGGTTGCTGTAACCAAATGGAATTTAATCACAGAACAAAAAAAATATATCACCATCTGATGTAAATACGAATAAAGACATGTATACTGCTGAAATATATAATAAAAAAAATTTCATGACCAGATAGTTTAATTTAATTTCATGTTACAATGTCTTCCCATTACGTTACGGTATCAGGGTAAAGTATCAAAAATATGGAAATCTTAAATTTTATATTTATATTTATAAACATACATATTTATAAATATAAGTCAGACACTAAACATGATGCGGACAAGGGTCTGCATCAGAATAAACTAGTCCCTTGGACGTTTCTGGTGGTCCCAAGAATTCATTAATTTTCAAGTGTCTTTTTACCTCAATGAACAAATTGATATTTGAAAAAACAAAAACATACTAACAGACATTATTAATTATATTGTTGGAGAAAATAAAAATTTAGTAGAAAAATGATGTTTAAATTAAAAGAGACTTTTTAGATGAACCCTTTAGGTATCTTTTCTTCTATAAGCGATTTTCTTTAGTATGATGATAGAAGATTTGCACACCACCCATACTTCTAGTTTATTATACCTTACTGATGGGGAAAAGGAAACCTGAAAATAGAATATTTTTTATAAAGGCTAGGGGAAGAACAGGTTCAAATTTGAAGGAAAAAGGATGAGAACAGTTCATTCAACAAAATGAAAAAAGGACATCGTTATAGGGGTTGTGCAAATACTGGGCACAGAGGGCAAAATAAGTCTCATTCTCATTTCTCATCATTCTCACAATATAGAGAGATATGTTACTGGAATGGTCTTGGCTGGATATCTGCTATGGAAACCCATAATTTGGTTAATAAAGCCATACATATAGGAGGGTCTATCAGACTTACTGGACGATTATCTGAATAGACTGCTTTATTTTTGGTTTGACAGCTTCCCATCCAACAGTGAAGAATGACAAAAAAATGGCCTCCTTTAGAAGGTGCTGCTCTCTTACCACCTAAAGGAAAAAAATCCTAGTAGTTATCACAATCTTTATTAGACAATCTTTTTACCAATTGTTTCAATATTCATTAAAATCCTGATCATTCAATAATGCATAGAATAAGATAATGTTGAACGGAGTTTGGAAATCCTCTCAAGGAAAACAATTAAGAGATGCACCTGCAATAGCAAAAGAAACAAGGTTCATTGAGAATTGAGATGGCCATACTGTAGATCCCCCTATGCTTTTTTAACATTAAAATATTTTAGACACAAGGTTGGGGTGGAAATGAGGTATATCTCTGATTATTTCAAAAAGTAACCCCGATCAATCCCTCAATATATTTTTGCCACTGAAAGTGTCTGGATATGCTATGCATGTAAATGTAATCATCCTACTGGAGAAATTGTTGACCTTTTCAGTGGTTCAATAAGTTAAATGTGCTGATGAGTCTACTGGCACAAAAGCAAAATCTCTCTATACTAAGCTTTCAATGGGATTCTGCCAAAAGAGAAATGTTCTATGTGACACCAAAATCAAATCAGGTATTAAGTCACATTTTCTGCGTTATTTATGCATGTTTTTAGATTCCTCGTTCAGTATGCTCCATTTTTAAACCAAGTTATGTAAAAATAACCATTTGTGATTTAATATTTAATATGTGAGTCACATATACATATTTAGTTACAGTTTGCAAAGCATTAGCTGAGTGAGGTCTTGGCTATTACCGCAAGATTATAATAAGATTGCTGTAACAAAACCATTGCTCTTGATAAATATCTTAAAAGGGATATTAATGATAGCTGGTCAATTTATAGTTTCTTTAGTCAGACTGGAAAAGTTCCTGTTGTTACAAGCTATATACTATATGAGCAGCCTGGCATCTTGAAGAACATCTTGTTACTGTTCCACAATGCTCCTTTATTTCACAGAATGTATCACAGACTTTAAGCAACACATACTTGTAGTTTATGGGTGTGAGGGTGACTGCAATGGCAGTAACAGAGTGCTAATGACCTTGTTCTTAGCTTCAACATTCTTCAAAGATCTCTCAATCACATTTACTGTAGTTCACTCAAAGGAGCCGCTATTTTGTACAGCAGGGAGTTGTGCTTCATTAACAACAATGCAATTGGTGTATCACATGTCCTTGTCAAGCTTTTGCTTGTAAAATACATTGAAATACATCTGTAATGTGGTTTTCATGAAACATGGAAGGTTTTCAAATTAAATGGTTTGTTAAAAAAGAGAGAGAATTTTCCAAAATGAATAAAAGTCTAAAAATGTTTTGCTGTTAAGTTGTTTCTATGGAGTGTAAAATAGCCAAAACTGAGACTAGTCATGGAGGGCTACCTTTCTCATGGCGATAAATTGCTGGTCGATATGTCTGAGAAAGGTCTCTTTGTATTTCTCATAATTGGGCTCATAATAAAATAAAACTTAAAAAAATTAAAAAGATTAAAAAAAAAAAAAAAGTTAAATGCTGTTGGTTGTTGGTTTTTATGACCAAATTTCATGACCAAGTTATCCTTCAAATTGATGTATGTGTAAATGTTGGTCTGTTCAGTTTATCTGAATGGGAAGACGTCTGACAACTCTTTACCAGTCACTGTAATGGTTGAGCTCCAAAATTATTCAGGTCCTGATTTCATAAAACTAAATCCAAAACTGGTCCCCATCTTTCCAGTAGAGAGGTTAGATTGGTAGTTGTAACTGTTGCAGAAGAAGAAAATTTACTTTTAGATTTGCATGTCCATGAACTATCCATAAATATCAAGGTATAAACATTTGACAAGAAACCTAATTTGTATATTGTTATCAGTCCTGGAACTAGAGGATTTGGATCAAGAGACCCAGGAGCTCTGTTTGTTGACTTAGCAAGAGTAAAATCTGCTGGCATTAACACATCAGACCAAGATTTTGCATGGCACCCTTTTGTTCTTGTTAATGAGGACAGACTTTATCACATTGTTAAATCATCAACAGTTAATGCCAGAAGAAAAAAAATAACAGGATTTCTCAATTATGTACGCAAACAAAAGACAAATATTCATTCTTACACAATGACAGCAGTAGTTCTTTATTCATTACTAAAGTGCTTTATCAAAAATTAGAAAAGTGAGAAGAATACTAATAATGTTAATTAGCAGGTGGGCGACAGGACAGTTGCTAGCCTTTTGAAATATCTTGAAAATCTATTAATTTATACATTTCTCATAAAATAACTGCATGTCTTTGGACTGTGGGAGGAACCCAGGGTACCTGGCAGAAACCCACGAAGCGCAGGGAGAACAAGTAAACTCAATGCATGCAGACCTGAACCAGAAATTGAACCCTTGACTCTGGAGGTGCGAAAGTGAGCAAAGTTTATTGTATATGTAGAAAGGACCAACATGAAGAATTGGCTAACTTTATGTAAATTTTTAAAGTGTTTTTTTTTTTTTTTTAGAAATCGGTTACATCTATGAATGTATTTATGTTAAATGTTTGTTCTATCCAATTTGTATATTGTTTATCTTTTACATTGTTAATTTTAATTTTCTTCTATTTTTCCATATAACATTAACCCCATACAAGCCTGGTATTTAAAATGACTTGAGCCCTATTCACATGGGATTAGTATTATCTGGGGACCTCTAGTCATTTGTAATAATTGCAGCAGTTGTCTGTGATTTTAATCCCGTGCGAATCGGCCATGTCTGTAATTGGTAAAGTTCCCCTGCAAATGACCTACCATATTTCGCCGACCACCGAGGTCCTGTGATAATATTAATCCCTTGTGAATGTCTGTGATTTGACCAGGATTTGTCGGGGTCATGTATCTTTTTCAAGGTATTTGTTTCCTGTTTTATCCATCTTCCACGAGGAATGGAGGCTGCAATGGAGTGCTTTGAAAATTTTGGGTTCTGGGTCATACACACCCAGACATCATACATCATACAACAATACAATGTGTAAAAAGAGAAAGCTGAAAACCATCAGCTTAATTAGATGAATGACATGCATAGCAGCATGCAGTATGGAACACTCTTCTGTTTATATCATACAGCTAGATCTATAATGNNNNGAAGGGGGGGGTGAACCCAGATAATACTAATCCTGTGCGAATAGGACATTGGATGTCAATAAAAATTTCTCCAAAGAAAAAAAATTGTTAGTAAAACTTTCTGGCCCATAAAGACCATCATCTTTCCGAAGCCTTGTTTTTCAAAAATTTTAAACATGACTACACACGCAAACTACTACTAAAAGACAAGTACAAATCATTCAAGAGACTTGAGATATGTGTGAATAGTGTGTCTGGGCTTTCTCCTAGAGGGAGAAATTTGATTGAAGATCAACACCCTATTTGATGTTATTGCTCATAGTCTCATACTTCAAACATTCAGTTTCATTGTTGTTTTGAGTTGAGATTTCATTAGTTATGTAATTGCATTCTGGGTTCTCAAAGCCTATTGCCTTGTACCTTTCTCAATTTTTGTTTATGTTCCTGTTTAAATTGTGGTATGTTCTCTGGTTAGCATTTACATCATGCTAACCATGTCTCTTTACCTATATCCTGGGTTTCAAAAGTTGAAAAAATTATCTCATCAGATAATTAAGAATGTTCTCCTTGTGCTTTGGGGGTTTCTGCAGAGTAAGTTAACTGCCATTTCCAAATTGTCCGAGTCATTGTGTGTGCTTGTGTGCCCTGAGATGGATTGGCACCCAATCCAGGCTCTATTCCTCCTCCTCATATATTTTGATTACTGTATATTATTTCATGAGTATTATATTTGCAATTTATGGTATAATGTTTATGTTTCAATATTTAAGCTTGGTGGAACATCTATAATATATACCTAATGGATGATGTTTTGATAATAGTTAGTCCAGTAGCATTTCTGCATCTAGCTTGTATAATATGCAGTTCATAGTTTTTGCCTGAGAGGGCATGTCTAAGAGTGTTGCTGTAACATGCCCACAGAATTAACATAAAATACCAGCTCTAAGCGGTATATAGTGAGCTGTTTAAGATGGTGAGGGAAAATTCCTGTGAAAGCATAACACTCGTACTTTCTTTCTGAAAATTAGATTCGGAATACCTATCTAAATGCTAAACACAGAATGCTCAGGAGGAATGCTTGCAAAATCCTTCTCAAATTGATGTAAGGGAAGAAAAATGCTAATTGTTTTATAAATGAATGCTCTGGTGTGGTAAAGTGCACACTGAATTGTAAATGCATTGTCAGTAACATACTGTACATTAACTCCAGTGTTCATGTGTTCAGGACTTCATGGCTCAGCAGGTTGGTATTAATTTTGTGTACTAATACAGTAGAAAGAGTACTTTCCTTAAAACATTTTAATACATACAAATGCATTAAAACCAAATAACTATACCGGAACTGGCACTTCCTATATGGAAATTAATAACTGGAGGCCGCCATATAATTAATTGTTGTATTATTTACTTACCAAATCTGCATCCAGTCTTTGTCTTCATATTCTATTGAATCCTCATTCTCAGGACATGATATTGATCTGCTGTTACCAGTTGCACGGCAAATAAACAAGTTGTATGACATCTACCACAAAACATGCTGGAGAAGTAGGGAGGCAAAAGTAGGAATGGTGTGTTCTTAAAAGTGATGTGTTTGACACTCATCCATGGCCCAGTCTATTTTAAATTGTGTCTCCTGCCATCTGGATTCCACAGGGCAATTATAAGACAATTTCCTGAAAAATTCGGTGGATTGCCAAGGTATTCTCTTTCCAGCCATCTTTTACCAATCATATTAAAAACAACAACAACAAAAAAAACAGGGAAAATACAGAAAAATCAGGAGCTTCTTTATCAAATTCCAAAGACTCCTTCGTTGTCTGTTCCCTGTATGTCTTCTCAGACTAAAACATGTGATATTGCTTTAGTAGAAAAAAATCTAAATACCAGAATAAAAATATGCATGCAACAATATTCATGTGAGTTTACTCAAGTTCTTTGAAAATAATTATGACAGTTCTTGGTGTAAAGTTTGGGGAACGCCTCTGGGGAGTGATGTCTTGAAGGTGTAGTGCTGTCCTGGGAGTTGTTTGTCATGGCCATGTTTGCAGTTTGCTAAGAATTCTGGATGTTGCCATTCTCAACTGAGTCAGGCTGTGATTTAGGCGGTGATGTGACAGTCAGCAGGTATTTCAAAGAAAATGAAAAACTGAAAAATGCTACTTGGATTAGTATTCAACACCACAGGTTCCATAAGCTTAGTATAAAAATGTTCTCTCAAGCAGGACATAATTGATTTAGAATAAGCCTTCATTTTTAAAATATTAAAATGAGTCCCATTTTCTGAACAAAACTCACCGCAATTAAATTATTACTGAGATTAAAGGAATCAACTTTTCCCTGAAAAGGGACCTTTATCTTATCTGTAGGGACCTCTATCTTATCTGTAATTTAGACCTTTTATTTTGCCCTTAAGGGCCAAACACAACAGCAACAACAACAACAACAATAATAATAATAATAATAATAATAATAATAATAAATAAATCCCTTAAAATATAGTTACTAAGTCACAGAATCCTATACCAAGTGAAGTACCATGTGTTAAGTAAGCAACATGAATCAGGAAAGATGTTACTATAGCTTTAAAACTAATATTATAAGTAACTATAACTTCCCTTCCCGTCCACTGCCATTTTTATGACAAGCTATGTCTAAAGCTATTTCCTTCTTGTTCTTTTGACAAACCAACCATTCAACATGATTAGTTGGATGCTGAATGTTGGCAAGCATTTTTGAGGACTACTGTTATTGAAAGCAGCCCTGGAATGTGTTTTGGTTCACTGTAATTTTTGTAGGCTGCAGTGCATTTTGGGGATTGCATGTAACACTGATTCTGGCATTGATGTGAGAGCCAATTAAAAAATATTGGATCTCTTATTGTGCTATTTAGTGCAATTTCAATGCATACCTGAATAATCTAAATTAATTTAAAGTGATATAATTACATTAAAAGGCTATGAGAAAAAGAGAATGTGTGAGAATTTTTTTTTTTTTTTTTTTACAGACAATTATCATCAATTCTAAATGGCAAAACATATTAAGGACCTTCTAATAATCTACTTAAATGTTATATTTAATAATCTTCAAAAATAAGTTTTCTTTAATTTATTTTTACTTACTTTTTGATTTCATAATGATCAGGAAATTCAGATGGTACACCTTCCTGTTGAATAAGGAACTTGTGGAATATTCCAAATATTTCATAGGGTTTAATGCTTTTAAATAACAGACAGACAGAACAGACAGAAATGTTGCCTTGTAAATGCTAGATATATGAGATAGGTCTCTTCTTTTTACAGTATTTGTGTAAAAAGCTGAATCAGGCTCAGAGGTTCCACAAAATGTGTATGTTAATGATCCAGCTAAAATAACTTTTAAATAATGCATTTTTTACTTTAAATTTCCATCTGTTTCACTCCTCTTCTGAACATGCAATTTCAGTGTCTAAGCATGTAAGCTACTGCATAAAACAAAGCAAATTAGACTTGGGGACGGTTTCCCTTTTATGAGGTGACATTTGGACCTTATACAAATTTGAACCTTATACAAATAGAATTCAATGCAAAAAAAAAAAAAGAATGAAAAGCTTGTACAATGACTGTCCCAGTTTTGGCTCATTAAGCTTTTGCTAATGGCCCCTATTCAAATGAAGTGATACAGAAACTATCTGCAATGTGCCTTGCATGAAGCACATGCCTGAACCAGGTTACATTATTCATACATCTGCAAGTCCCACATCTTGTCGAAAGTTCTGCATTTCAGTCGTCCAAAAGGCAGCCCAACTTGTGAGTGTGTGTGCGTGCGTGTGTGCGTGTGTGTGGAAAAAATGACATTGCGAACTGACCTGCACTGATGAGGTCTGTCTTTTCTGTTAAACATTTCAAATCAATGCTTTGTAGGTTCTTGTATTCTGGAAAGCATGAAATGTTTCTTTTAACAAATTCTAGCTTGGTCTGTGTGACATGCAGGATGAAGACTTTCATGAAGTGTTTTGATATTTCTGTGTATGAACAGTTACAAATCAAATTAAAGACACCGTAGGAAAAAATGGAAATTTAGATTTTATCATTAATAATCTCATCAAACAAAATTTCATCATAAATAATTTCAGAATTAATAATTCGAAGGTAATTTGTTTGGATCTCTCTCTCTCTCTCTCTCTCTCTCTCTCACTCTCTTTGTGTATGTGTGTACAGTATGTGTGTGTGCAGAAAGGATTTTTTTCATCTATAACAGCCCAATTAAAGCATTTTAATTATTTGTCAGTATTTTCTTTTTATGCCCAGAACATTGTAATAAAGCATACAAATGTTTACAGTCATGTTCAAATTCCATTTCCTTATAATAAACAAAAGAAATGATGATTGGTTGTTGGGTTGTTTCCTCTTCCCTTTTTAGATTAGAATTCACTAATAATTGTGAAAAGAATAAGCATAAGCTGCTTCTGAAGATGGTTTCTGTGCCAAAAGCTCTGGGAAAATAATAAACATTACACATCCAGCATAAAAGCAATGTTTCATTCATATTTGGTAGACATCACATTAAATCCAAGCATGTACCAAGCATTTTCTTTTAAACTTTATTGTGAGGTTCATCATGACTCCCAAAGACAGCAAAACCAGTTAAGTAAGACAGAGTTACAGTGTTCATCTTGAACTGTGTAGCTCTCTCTATGGACCAAGCGACACTACACAATTATGCTTTACATTTTAGTCAGTACAAACTTATAAAGAATTTGCTGAGTTTTTTTTTTTTTTCAACTATCCACCTTATATTGTATTTTATTTACCTGTCTGTTTCTTAGCTTTCTAAAGTAAGTCATAAGCATCTTTCCCCAACAGGTGCTGATTTTAAAAAAAAATAAAATTTTATGTTTGGCTATTAATTTCTATCATATTTTATATATCCTAATTTACTTAACTGTCTAATCATGCTACATACTCTAAGTACTCTGCTTGTTAGAGTGGCAAGCTACAGAACTCTGTAAAAAGACCAGCTGGTACTGTATTAGCATTTTAGCATTTAGGTCTGCTGACTTGGCTATTCAAACACCTTAAACCGAATATAGCACTGTATTACATGTAATTTGTCTCATTGTGATTAATCATTATTAGATTTCACAGACCCTGAGTGATAAAAATGTTACAGTCAGATTTTTATAGCCGCTAATTTTGGAGCTTCTTGTCTAAATGGCTAATGTTAGCATTTTAACATTTAGCTTTTGCTCTCTTTGGCATTCAAAAGCTTGAAACACTAACACATGCACGATTTGGCTGAATATGATTATTGCCAGTTAGAGTGCCATATCCTGGCTGTTACACAGGTACTCTGTTGTTACACCCGCTAGAATCAGCGCCTCCACAGACATATTACCCTGCAAATCATTATTCTGCTGTTCACCAGCACAACACTCAGCACCCCTGCCACCATCAGAAGTCAGAAAATATCCTGATAGCTGCCTAAGTGGTTACACATGTGCAATTGACTTCTCTGTAAGTCAGGTTTCTGCTAAAAAGAACTGTTAAATACCTGAGCAGAATTCCCTGTGATTGACACCTAATTTTTTATGAATCCTAAAAGAAATAAAACCATACGGTACAACCTTGGTGTTATCTTTTTATACTGTATTGTCTTGTATAATACTTTGTTGAGTGATTTGTAAATCCCTCTCTGGGTGCAGTATATGCAGAAACTGCAACATACTGTAAAAAAAACATTATATTATATTATATTACATTATACTATACAATACTTTACTATACAAGAATCAGTTTCAACCGAGTGATCCGAATGGACAAAAGCATTCCACAAATGGTGATTATAGAGCATAACAGCACTGTGACATTTAATTATATGAATAACAGCATTACAGGTGCTTTAACAATCATTAATTACACTAAGTGTCAGTCGCCAGCATGGGTTAAAATTTTCACTTTCAGCAAGAAAACACATCTGATAATATTATCATCTTAAACAAAGCTTTGTTTCCTTAGTTATTGCTTCATTTTTGAATTGCCACTAAACATCTGTATTGTTTTTGGAGGAGCAAAGTAAGTAGTTAAATAAACAAAGAAATTATAATCTGTTGCTAATAAATGGTGCTAGTAGAACTGGTGTATTTAAAAAATATATCAGACTTAAGGTTATGCAGTTGTACTGAATATCAGAACGGCTGTGACATTCAGCATTCAGGCTGCGCCTTCATGCCCAATTATTTGATCCTCAAGCAAAACATGACTTAGTACTTGGTGGATAACCCATTGTTGGCATGCACAGAGGTAAGACGTTTCTTGTCATTAGTTACCAGGTTTGTACACATCTCAGGAGGGATTTTGGTCCCTATTCTTTACAGATCTTCTCTAAATCCTTAAGGTTTCTTGCCTGTCGCTTGGCAACTCAAAGTTTCAGCTCTCTCCATGAATTTTGTATTGGATTAAGGACTGGAGAGTTTGACCTTAATGTGCTTCTTCTTGAGCCACTGCTTTGTTGCCTTTGCGGTATGTTTCGGGTCACTGTCATGCTAAAAGCCCCATCCACAACCCATCTTCAGGATGTTCTCCTCTAAGATTTTACAATACATGGCCCTGTCCATTGGCCTCTCAATGCAGCAAAGTTGGCCTGTATCTTTAGCAGGGAAACAGCCCCAAAGCATGATGTTTCCATCTTCATGCTTAACTGTAGGGATGGTGTTCTTAGGGTCATAGTCAGCATTTTTCATTCTTCAAACATGTCGAGTAGAGTTGATGCCAAAGAGCTCCATTTAGGTCTCATCTGACCACAGTACTTTCTCCCAATCCATCTCTGTTTATTGGAAAACTTTAGACAGGCCTGTACAGTACATGTGCCTTATTGAGGAGGGGGCAGCGCTGAAGGATTTCAATCCATGGCGGCAGATTGTGTTACAAATGGTTTGTTTAGTTACTGTGGTCCCAACTGCCTTGAGATCATTTACTAGCTCCTTGTCATTTTACACAAAATGAGCTGTTGTTAGGAGCAAATTTAGTCTGTGTACCACATGAGCACATAACTAGTCCGTGGGAGCCAGAATTATTGTTGGTTGATCAAATACGTATTTTATTCACTAAAATGCAAGTCAATTAATAACATTTTATAATATTTTTTTTCTGTATTTTTGATATTTTGATACAGTGGAACCTCGGATTGCAAGTAACCCGGTTTGCAAGCGTTCCGCAAGAAGAGAATTTTTTTTTAATACATTTTGACTTGATGAATGAGCGAGTCTTGATATACAGTACAAGTACCAAATATCATCGGGTATCATGTGGCACGCATTCGCTTCTTGTTTAGCGTTAGTTTTATTTTTATTTATATTTTGTATTAATTATTTTTTTATGAATATGTTGGGGTTGTGGAATGAATAGTCTTTATATTTTTATGTATTTTTATGGGGGAGATTCGATTTGATATACGGAGTGTTTTGATATACAAGCACGTTTCCGGAACAAATTACGCTCACAATTGCAATTACGGTTCCATTGCATTTGATATTATGTCTTGATCCTAGGCCCTTCATTTGTTTGTAAGTGGGCAAACTTAAAAAAAAAAACAGGTGATCAAATAATTATTTTCCCAACTATGAACAAGTATATTGGAAGTTTGACCTCATAATAACATTGAGCCTCAACAGCAGCTAGTCAGTTAGTTCAAATAATGCTAGCTTGCATGCATGCACACTAGCAGACACTGTTAAAAGTTTGATGTCTGGGATACTGTATGCGATTTGTGGGCGTCTGGGAGCTGTTATCAATATGCGGTAGGTTCCGGGACTTCCGGGGGAGGTGAGATGTCTGTCTCCAGTATGCTGGTGCCTGGTAGCATTTTATAATTTATCTCAGCTACAAATCAGACATTTGACCAAGCAAATTTTAAAAGCAAAATTTTACATATTTATAATTTAGTGAGGATTACAAGTTTATTTCAAGTTCTCAGTAATATTCAGCTGAAACTATTACTATTAGCACCATAAGCAACATAGCTAACATAAAGTTACTGTTGTGCACAGGTTGATGCAGTCTCTGTGCAGTCTTGTACACATATAGTGTACAGTGGTATGAAAAAGTGTTTTCCCCCTTACTGATTTCCTTTTTTTTTGCATGTTTGTGACACTTTACTGTTTCAGATCATCAAACTAATTTAAATATTAGTCAAAAACAACAAAAGTAAACACATCATGCACTTTTTGAAGGTTTCTATTATTAAGGGAAAACAAAATCCAAAACTACATAGCCCTGTGTGAAAAAGTGTTTGCCCCCTAAACCTTTTTGGCCCACCCTTAGTAGCAACAACTGCAATCAAGCGTTTTCGATAACTGGCAGTGAGGCTGTTACAGTGCTGTGGAGGAATTTTCATGTCCAATCATCTTTGCGGAATTGTTGTAATTCAGCCACACTGAAGTGTTTTTCGAGCATGAACCGCCTTTTAAAAGGTCATGCCACAGCATCTCAATTGGATTCAGGTCAGGACTTTGACTAGGCCACTCCAAATTCTTCATTTTGTTTTTCTTCAGTTGGGTTGGTAGATTGTTTTTAACCTGAATTTTTTAACTGTAAATCATGTTACATCATAGCAGCCTAACTGAATAATCAGTTGTAGAACAGTTAATTCTGATCAAGTAATTTAATTGGATGAGAGATGTTCCACGAGTGGTGATGGAAGGCATAACAGCAGTGGGACTTTTAAATTTAGAGTGGTCTAATAATCATTAACCCCACACCAAGTGCACTACTTGGTGTGTAGAACAAAGGATTCAGTTGTGACATAAAGAGAAACTTACAAGATGTACAGGACTGTTCACCACTCTGGTAATAATGCGAAAAACACTTTCAATTTGTTAATTATACTAACTCTCAGTCTGAAGAAGCCAAATAACTGATAAAATAAATAAACAAGGTGGCATCCTATCACACTACCAGCTCCTGAGAGCTCCGACCCATTCTTTCACAAATATTTGTAGAAGCTGTCAGCATGCCAAGGTGCTTGATTTTATAACCATGGCAGTGACTGAAACACCTGAATTCAATGATTTGGATGGGAAGTGAATACCTTTGGCAATATAGTGTATTTCTGGTCTACAGTATATTTATTTTAAATAATACTCAATTTTGCAATAAATTGCAAAGTATGAGATATAGAATGCAGAGTTTAAGATCTCACGTAATGGGTGCACATCATGTTTTTTTTGGGGGGGGGGCGGGGGGGGGTATTGGCACTTTGGTAAAATATAACCTCAAATGTATCGTGTTGTTGCACATAGAACATTAGGCTTAAATTGATTTGCCCAAAGTCCCATTGCACAAAGAATCTTTTTTAGAACAACATACCAGGCTGACATTGCAGGTAATAATGCATATGGGAGCAGATGGGAAGAGAGAAGAGAGGGTGTGTGTGTGTGTGTGTGTGTGTGTGTGTGTGTAATTGTGTGACCAGAAGACGGAAAGAAGTTTAGTGAGAGCTAGGCTGACAAGCACATTCACCTCTGCCACTCATTGCTCCCTCTCACTAATAGATTACGAGCAGAAAGGACTCCAGAAGCTATGCCACCTGGGATGATAGGAGGTAAAATATAAGAAAAAAATTCAGATAGGAAGGGAGGACAGCTACGGAGATGGACATAAAGTAAAAAAAGTCATGGCTGAACAAGACAAAATGTGGTGGTGATAAAATGTCCATCACCGCCCACTCCCCTTTTTTAATTGTGTGTACACATGTATAGTAGGGTCCAAAAACTGACATGTCAGTTAAAACAATGATCAACAACTAATATAAACATTCAGAGGAACCCTCATTATTGTAATGTATATTCTGTAATTTAAATGAATTTTAATTTCATTTTGAATAACATTTACTCAATTTTTCTAAGTTGTTGTGATGCAATACAAGCATGATGAAAGCAAACTTTATGATGGCTGACTTAAGTCTAATGTGGGTTTTTATCAATTGTCATATAGAGTTTATGTCGTTGAATCAATTACTTCTTAGGTGAAGCATTGCAGAATAATTATGTCTTCTTTTTTGGGGGGGGGGGAAGTCTTTTCAGATGGATGGGTGGTACAGATCAGTACCGATGACCCTGGGGGGCCCATACTAAGGCCTATTGTTTGATAATGTCCAATTATTTAAATACATAAAGCTATCACTTACAAAGTAAAGTAATGATATGCTTATATAAATTATTGTTCTTTTTAAAACGCATTTCAACTTCTCATTTAATAAGGTCACTCTGTTATTGTGAAAATCATGTGGTTGAAACACTTGGCCAGTCACATTACCAGTGACCGTGAGCACACATTCAGCAAAATTAAACTATACACAGTGAAACCTCGAATTGCGAGTAAGGCGGTTTGCGAGTGTTCCGCAAGACGAGCAAAGATTTTTTTTTATTATAACTTTTTTTTCTTTTTTCCCGATTTTCTCCCTAATTTAGTCATGTCCAATTCCACCCCGTCACTATAGGGCTCCCACATTAAGGCTACTACTACCACTCAGTCGGGAGGGCCAAAGACTATCACATGTTTCCTCCGAACCACAGGATCTTTTCGAACTGCTCATTCACGCACTGTTGGGTTCACAGCCGCCCCTGATTGGTTGTAGAGTTGTGATTAATGTGGGAGCACGAAGTACCTCTCATCCCGCCCCTCTGAGAGAGCTCGGCCAATCAGCTCTCTCTAGACCTCCGGCTGTGAGAGGTTACAGCATCACCCGGGAACCGAACCAACGATCTCCGGATGATAGGGCGAGCACTTTACCACTGCGCCACTCGGAGGCCCACGCACACACGTGTGTTATAAGAAACAGTACACACGCGCTTTCAAACACAAAATAAAATGTTTTACACACACACACACACACACATACACATGGTCACAGTGTTATAGTAAACAGTACATGCATGCATGGACGTTGATTATCCCAGTAAGAGACGAGCACTAAGACCCAGCAGGGGAGACAATTACCCACAATTCTGCAGTGCAAGAGAGAGAAAAATCGTTGGCTCAGTTGTGATCATGTGACGCTCAGCGGTAAAGCAAGAAGCGCATGCTTGATACATGATGCTCAGTACTCATAAACCAAGACTTGTTCGTTTTCCAGTTTTCAATCTTTGCTCGTCTTGCGGAACACTTGCAAACCACGTTACTCGCAATCCAAAGTTTTACTGATAAAGTAAAATTACGATTTTAAAAACTACTTTAAAAAGTAGAAGTCCACAAAAAAACTACTCAATTACGGTAACGAGAGTAAATGTAATTCGTTACTTTCCACCTCTGCCTGGGGTAAATAGAGTATTACTGGAACAAAAAATTTAACACTAGCTTTGTGCTGCAAATGTTTACTACTGTTTTATAAGTGTATCAAAACTTGGTGCAGTCTCGTAGGACTAAACGTCTGGTTCAGTGGCGGTTCTACACTGAGCCTACCCAGCAGGGGCGGCTCGGTCGCAGCGCAGGTATCGTGGATAACAGAAAACCGCTTAGCGGCACAGATTATTATTTTTTCCTCCAGGTTCGTTTGCCGCCCCCCACGTAACATGGAAAAATGCCGCCCTGGGCAGCTGCCCAGTTCGCCCATGCCTAAAACCACCACTGGTCTGGTTAATATAAGTGTGTGAATGAGGAGCAGCTGAAAAGCTGTTAATCAGTGAACTTGTAATTATGAATGTATGAATCCAAAACTTTCTCTCCCTATGAGGCCTGGACTTGGCCTCCAATAAAAGAGAACTAACCCACACTTTAAAGCTTCAGGATTTGAATGCCAACTACAAAGCGTAATCCAGTTTATGCCTATGGCCAAAGGCTAAAAATGGTACCTTAGTTTGTTATCAGGAAAGCAGAGGAATGAAGGTTAGCCGCAGCAAGACGGAATACATGTGTGTGAATGAGAGGGACCCAAGAGGAACGG
>JAQQZS010000019.1:12583436-12593813 GCA_030068045.1 Platyallabes tihoni | reverse complement strand
CCGCACCGCAAGAGAGAGAAAAACCGTTGGCTCAGTTGTGATGACGTGACGCTCGGTGTCAAAACAAGAAGCGCATGTGTTATACATGATACTCAATGCTCGTAAACCAAGACAATGCTCGTTTTTAAAGTCAAAATTTATTAAAAATCTTTGCGGAACACTCGTAAACCACGTTACTCGTAATCCGAGGTTCCAATGTATTTAAGTCAGCTCAAGTAGTATTGATTGTGGACTCAATTAATTATATTTCTAAAAATCTAAACAAAAAGAGTTAGTTCTCTTCCATTGTAGCCCACTGATGTACTGTAGGTGACTCAACTGATTGTTCTATTATATAAACAAGTTGGGGTAACAATACCTCAACAATTTAAGCATTACTTTTAAAAAATATATTTTTCCAAAACTAAGTTAAAACAGGAGAATGCAGAATAAAACAGGTGAATACAGGTTTTGCTTAAATGTCAATAAAATTATTTTTTCCGCAATGTGTCAGATGAAAAAAGTCCTTTTGAAATTCAGTGTACAGAGCACAGACCTGACCAAACATCACTCCTAAAACTGCTGCATAGTCACCCAGGCCCTCTAAGACTAGACAGACAGTCACCCCTTCGACCTAATAAATTCCATAGAATATCTAGTTTGTAAATAGTTGTTAGAGACTTTGTGTCACTATTTGGCCCAATTTGGAAAAAGTTGTCTCCTTTTTGCCTATTAAAGGACATTCCACAGGCTTGTGAAGCTGGTTGAATATCACCCCTGAAGATAATGTCTGACCCAATAGACTAGGTAAAGGTCTCTTAGTTTGGTTTTCAAACAAACTTCACTGCCTAGTTTAGTTCATTTTCCAAATGTCTGTTTTGTAAAAAAAAAAAAAAAAAAAAAAAACGTTTAATGGGCAGTGCAGTGTAACCACAATGCACAATAATACACTATTCAAACCCACAGTATTACATTTGCTTTTTATTACAGAGGACTGTTGCTAAAGCTTCTCATATGGCAAATTACACCTGCTGCAAAACTCTTACCCTTTCATTCAGAAATAATTCTCTGCGGTACAGTAATATGACTAGAATATCAAAACAGTTCCACATTAGTAACATATGCCGCTTGCATGTGGTGTGAAGGAGTGACACTGAACATGCTTTTCTTCTGTTTATGTTTCTATAACTGCAAGCAATCACTCATTCATTTATCATTCCTTTTTGTTAATGGTTTCCAGTATTATGTTTTTCTTTCCAAGGCCACATTAGTGGTTTTTCTTGCTAAGGTTTTAGTTCTCTCTGTGCAATGTTGTGATTATTGAGACCACTTGAAAGTATGTATGTCATTCACATTAGGATGAAAGTAGCAGACAGCACTGAAGAGTAGGGACTTCATTTCACCTAAAGAACCACACTGAGATGTGAGGTGGGTTTTAAAGTCATCCCAAGCATGCAGTCAATCTACTAAACCATATATAGCCTGTACTTGTGTTTACAGTATATGAGCAGAATTGAGTTAGTCAAGAGGCCCGAATAGTTCCGTGATGTTTATTAAATAGACACAGAGATGTGAACAGATAACATTTGGGCCAAATTATTCTACGTTTGAAAGGTAATGTCTAGATGAAATGTAAAATGTATATGTAATATAAATAGACTGATATAAAATAAAAGACTAATATATAAGAAGACTAGTATATAAGGTTTTTATGTTACTTTGTCCTATGCATGTAGGAAAATATTTACCAGGTGTTAAAATTAAACTTACCATTGTATTTCTAAATTCAATTATAATACAGAGCCTTGGTTAATAGAAACAGTATGATAAATTGCTGTGAATGGGATAACCTGGAGTCTATCCCATGGGAGGACTATCCCAAGACAGGACACACCATGGAGAAGGTGCAAGTCCATCACAGGGCAATTGTGCCCACAAACACACATTATGGGCAATTTTCCAAACACCAATTAACCTAATCTATTAACCTCTGGAGAAAACCAGAGCCCCCGGAGGGGCACACTGATATACAGGTGGGGGTCAAACCCCAGACCCTGGCTGTGCAAGGTCACAGTGGTAACCACTATGTTACCGTGCTGCCCAAAATAATTATATTATTTTATTTTCAATAGATTATTTGGGGAAAAGTACACTGACCCTTTGCAGCACCTTGTGTTGTATTTCTGCAAAAATATGTAGACTATCTCCACACCAGGCTGCCAGTTAAAAAAGCTCCAGCAGACAGACCTGGCTCATTAAAGCATGCAGGCTGACACCCTGTGTCATAACTCAATGCTTTTACTGGAAATGGGCTTGTAAGTAAGCAAGACTGAGAAATGCAAGAAGAGAGACAAGCTGTCCTCATTTAAAAGTGTCTGGATAAGCACAATCAGGCATGATTAAGCTTCTGAATCACTGCTAGCTCTCCATTAGCTCATGCTGGAGCTATTTGCCTGAGTGACACCCCACTGTTTTCGTAACATGAGACGGCAACTTATCCATAAATTTTTCTCTGCCTTTCTCTCACTCTGTCTCAGAGTCACTCTGCTCACACTCAATCACTCCAGTGCCACTGCTTAGCATCCTGCTGCTAATGCACCAGTATGTACAACACTACATTCAGCCCCTGCAGGTGTGAGCACAAGGTATGAGTGAATCAGATTCATATCTAAGTAATGTGGAGTCCAGGGTCTTTGTGAGTTTTTTTTTTTTTTTTTTAACTGTAGTGCAATCATGATGATATCTCATCTTTGAAATGAATGTCTCATCAAGGTCTCAAAAGGCTTTATGTAATTAGGCTGAGAAAGCCTTTGGACATGTCTGTGCAAAGCTTTGTTAAAAGTGGTAATGACATCTAATATTCAAGTCATACACTTTTTGTTTGACCATGGAGAGTGTTTAAAATGAGCTTTGAGACCCTAAATGAGCTTCTAAAAAAAGAATAAAAAGAAAATACAGTAAAATTTGATTGAATTTCCTAATGTATGCATGAAAACATTTAAATGATCCCCCCAAAAGATTTTTCTGATATGATAAAGCTTTTTTTTTTTTAAGATCTACAGTGGATCATAAATTGAACTGTGCTTTTGACTGTTAGCACATAAGAGAAATTTAAAAAAAAGTTTATGTCCTGATTATCACACCATTCGATTGTTGATCATCTGCAAATGTTAAGCTTGCTGAAAATCACAACTTCTCAATGAAGGTGATCCAAGCTTGGTATTTCAGAAACAATATTTATTGGAATTCCAAAATACTTAAATAGGCAGGACTGGCAAAAGTATGACTTGGGGGGAATGGTCAGTGATGACCAGAATAAAAGTGTGGTTTTGGAAAGCAGGAGGGTCAGTAACAAAGTCCACTACAGATGGGACCATGAATATTGGGGACAGACAAAGGAACTTTCTTATACCTTGTCTTTTGTGCAGACTGAGCATGAATGATCAGAGACGCCTATGACCAGAAAATTCCACTGGCACTTTGCTTGGAAGAGCTGTTATATATTCTTTGCCCTTCAGTGGCTGGTTGCTGGGGAGTAGTACTCCCATTTGATTAACATTCACTCACTCTCACTTACTCATCTTCTATATCACATTATCCTGCATAAAGGGTCGTGGGGGGCACGGAGCCTATTCCAGGAGACTTAGGGCACAAGGCAAGGTACACCTGGATAGCTCTAGATGAGACTGTACATTTAGAGGTACTGGAGTACGAGGTTATGGGATGAATTATGTGTATGCCAGAATAAAGAAATGCATCTTGAGTCTACTTTTAAACTGGTAGACTGTGTCTGAGCCCCGAACACTATCTGGAAGGCTATTTGAAACACGCACACACACACACACACACACACACACGCACGCACGCACACATACTAGGCAATTTGGTAATGCCAATTAGTCTAATCTGCATGTCTTTGAACTGTGGAAGGAAACCAGAGTACCAGAGGAAACCCATAAAGAACTGGGAGAACATGCAAATGCCATGAACACAGTCCCCAAAGCAGGAAACAAATACATACCATGGAGATTAATATACAGTACCAGGTAATGTAATCTACCGTTCAGTCTGATTATTTCTCAGTAAATGTACCAGGTTATGATATATACAGTAAAGTGCAGACTTTAACATTCTACAGTCTTCTCTCTGATGGAGATGGAGGCATTGAAGAGCATAGCACATTTTATAAGCAAATGTTATAATTTTCACAACATATGATTAGACTTCCGGGTTCATAAAGTAAGCCTAATTTTTTTTTTACACTTTTGGGCTTGCAATCCAAGTGGTAAGGACAGTGGATATTTTCATAACCTAAAGTTTATCAGTTATCTATATGGTGATGAGAGATGCTCTGTAACAGTTGGGTGTAGCCAGCAGATGTTTTTGTTTAGCTCATACACAGTCCCATAGCACTGTACAGCATGTTAATTTATAATAATGAAGATATGAAGCCAAACAAGTTCATACTCCATCTATGTACTCACAACAAAGACGTAATTGTCACAAACTAAATGAAGACGGACCAGAAGACTTAGCAGTTAGCCCGTATAGCGTGGATGGTGAACCCAAACACAGAAGTAGCGCGAATCGGTAGGATAACCACGCGTATTATTATTAGAACTCTCTCGAAGCGAGAGCAAGAGTTTACACAAATAAACCAGAATTCTAACAACACACACTCGTCAGGAAGATAAACCCAAAATAGGTGAGTACTCACATTTACAATGTGAAGCGTCGGAACCAGCATGGGCAACTCAATGACTGAGCGATGTGATGCGTCATTTTGTCTCCTTTCATGCTTCCTGAGTCGTGACTGTACTACTTTTGGGTCCTAGTGCCGGTCGCGGAGCGAGTGCAGTACTCCCCTGTCGGAGGGTGGAGGATACCCGACGACGGTAGTCTCGGATGAGCTCAGGGTCGAGAATGAACTGGGCTGGAATCCAAGACCGCTCCTTGAGGCCGTAACCCTCTCAGTCGACCAAGTACTGGACGCCTCTGCCGCGAGGGTGCGAATCGAGGATCCGACGTACAGTGTAGGCGGGACTACCGTCGATGATCCGAGCAGGGGGGCTGGGTGCAAACATGGGAGACATAGCGAAGGGTTTAAGTTGGGAGGTGTGGAAGGATTTATCCGGAGGGTGATGCGGTAGGGACCGATGAATCTAGGTGAGAGTTTTCGTGACTCAGTGTGGAGGTGGAGATTTCTGGTGGAAAGCCATACCTTATCACCTACATTGTACAATCGTCCCGGTAGGTGTCGACACCGATGCTGGGTGGTGTAGCGGGCGTTAGGTTGCTGGATAGCCTGGTTTGCTTGATTCCACAGCCGCCGTCACCTGCGGACCAACTGTTGGGCTGACGGTACATCAACCTCTGGTTCTTGGTGATTGAACATTGACGGTTGGAAACCGTGGCATACATCAAATGGGCTCAGATTCGTGGTGGACGAGACGTGGAGGTTGTGGGAAAGTTCTGCCCAGATGAGGTAGCGAGCCCAGGAGCGCTGGCAATCGGCGATGAAGCATCTCTCCAGTTGTTGGTTGGTCCGCTCCGTCTGGCCATTAGTCTGAGGGTGGTATCCGGGTGACAGACTGCAGGTGGAATTGATCAGACAGCAGAAGGCCTTCCAGAACCGAGCTGTGAACTGGGACCCCCTGTCCGAGACGATGTCCTTTGAGAACCCATGCAGACGGACTATGTGCTCCAATATCAGCTCGGCTGTGTTTTTGGCTGATGGGAGTCCGGCGAGGGCCACCAGGTGCACAGCCTTGGAGAACCAATTGACGATGGTTAGGATGGTGTTTTTCCCCTCGGAGACCGGCAGGCCTGTGATGAAGTCGACGGCAATGTGCGTCCAGGGCCGATAAGGAACCGGGAGTGGTTGGAGCTCCCCTGGCGTCGGTTGATTGGTGTCTTTTGATCTGGTGCACACTGGGCACGCCTGGACGAACTTGTTGACGTCCTTTGTGATGGACGACCACCAGAAGTCGCGCTGGATAAATTGAAGAGTTCGGCGCGTGGCCGGATGTCCTGAGAGAGGAGACGAGTGGCCCCACTGAAGGACCTTCGCTCTCATGGGGCTGGGCACGTAGAGCCGCCCAGGTGGCACGCCTGCCGTTTCGGTCTCTGCGGCCTGCGCCTGGTGAACCCTCGTTTCCAAATCCCAGTGGAGTGGTGCGATGATTCATGATGGTGGAAGGACAGGCGCCTTCCTCGTGCTGACGGGAGAGGGCATCGGCCTTGGTGTTTTTGGACCCCGGACGGTATGAGAGGTGGAAGTTGTAATTTTCAAAGAACAGAGCCCACCACGCCTGTCTTGGGTTGAGCTGTTTCAGGTTTCGAATGGTGATCATGTTTTGGTGATCGGTCAAGACGATGAACGGCTCCCTGGCACCCTGGAGCCAATGACGCCATTCCTCCAAAGCCCACTTTATGGCAAGCACCTTGCGGTCCCCTACCCCGTATCGCTGCTGAGTGCTGTCAAACTTTTTGGAGAATAAACTACATGGGTGTAGTTTCTGGTCTGGACCTCGCTGGGAGAGAACAGCCCCCAGCACCCACATCTGAGGCGTCCACCTCCACAACGAATGGCTTGTTGGCCTCTGGATGGAGAATAACTGGGGCGGTGGTGAAGCGGTGACAGAGTTAATTGAAGGCGGAGATGACAGCAGGATTGAGGGTGAAGCGATGAGATGATGGACGGGTCAGGGCGGTTAAGGGTGCTGCAACCGTACTGTAGTCCCAGATAAAGCGACGATAGAAATTCGCAAATCCGAGAAACCATTGAAGTTGCTTAAGGGTCTTGGGTAGGGGCCAATCACGCATAACTTTGAGCTTCTGCGGGTCCATGGCCACACCCTGGGGTGAGATGTCAAAGCCCAGGAACGTGGTGGAGCGCTCATGAAAAGCACACTTCTCCAACTTACAGTACAGCTGATGGGCAAGCAATCTCTTTAGGACCGCCCTGACATTTTGAACGTGTTCATCGACTGTACGGGAGTAAATGAGGATGTCGTCTAAGTAAACGAATGCCCACCGGCCGAGCATGTCCCTCGTTTATGAATTGTTGGAAGGCTGCGGGGGCATTGCAAAGTCCAAATGGAATGACGAGGCTCTCGTAGTGTCCTGTAGGGGTGATGAAGGTGATCACCCTTTCTGATGCGCACCAAGTTGTAGGCGCTTCGGAGGTCCAACATTGTGAAAATGGTGGCACCAGAGAGAGCGTCCAGGCCTGAGTTGGTAAGAGGCAGTGGATGTCGGTTTTTGATGGTGATGTTATTTAGCCCCTGATAGTCGACACATGGGCGAAGTTCGCCGCCTTTCTTCTTCACGAAGAAGAACCCCGCGGTGGCAGGAGAGGAGGAGGGCCGAATGGTGCCCTGGCAGAGAGCGTTGGATACATATTCCTCTATCGCCTGCGTCTCCATGGATGACAGTAAGTAGAGATGGCTGCAGGGCGGGACCGTGCCCTGCTGAAGATCTATTGCCAGATCATATGAGCGATGAGGAGGGAGATGTGTGACGCGTAGCTTGCAAAAGACTTCAGCCAGGTCCCGATAGGCGGCGGGGATGGCGTTGGTGTCGACGTCGGGGGCCTCGGACTCCATAGAGCATGTCCCAGCCGAAGCCCGCAGGCAGAGTTTGGCGCAGGTCGGGCCCCACTGTAGAATCCGGTTCTGAGTCCAGGAGATGAGGGGTTCGTGTTGGATCAGCCAGGGATGTCCAAGGATGATGGGAGGTGATGAGATGGTGGTGAGATGGAACCGGATCTGTTCTTGATGTTGGTTAATGGAGATGGTGATGTGTTGGGTCTGAGCTGTGATGGGACTGGATGAAAGTGGCCGACCGTCGACAGATGTGATCCGGACGGGCTGGGATAACGCCTCGACTTTTACCCCCAATTTTTTGCCATAAGAAGAGTCAATGAAGTTACCTGTGGCACAGGAGTCGATGAACACAGAAATTGGAGATGTACTTGAACCGTGAGACAGGAGATGTTGGTCGTGGTGGAGGAGAGTTGGAGGTGACCCGGTGAGTTGCTCTCATTTCTCACCGGGCCTGAGCGTTTCCCGGCCGGAGAGGGCAAATGGCTCGATGATGCGCCGCAGAAGAAAGTGGAGGTGCGGGGCGTGGTGTGAGATAGTGATGGTACGGTGGGCGGCAGTGTCAGAGGGGCAGGCCTCGGACGAGAGAACAGACAGAAGTGAAAGCCAATCCTTCGTAGTAGGTCATCCGGAGGGTGGAGTCTCCCCAGGTGGTCGGAACTGCGAGGGTCCGGAAATCGGCGGTGTAACGGCTGACGGGTGACTCTGCCTGCCGCAGATGATAAAGCTTGGTGTCGGTCTCCACCTCACTGGCAGGGTGTTCAAAAGTGAGCTTCAGTTGACAGGTGAATTCGTTGTAAGAGTGCGCTGTGTCTGAATCTGAGTCTGCAAACCCACACCCAGGTGCTGCAAACCCACACCCAGGTGCTGGGGGAGGTGGTTAGCATGGTCTACAGTTAGTATTTAGCATCACAATCACTGCACAAACCACAATCTTCGACTAGGATGTTTTGGTCTGATGTTGTTTGATGGTGAAGGTGAAAAAATCCACAAGTTTTTATGAAGACTGACAGCTTAATCATTAATTTTCGGCTAGATGACACGGTTTGCACGTCTAAAGAGAAAAACGAATTCTATGAGTCCCTAGACCTAGCAGGTCATCTAGCTGTCTCTTTGTTGAAGCCAGTCAGCTCAGGTTAAGTAGCAACTGTCTTGCAGGGGAATTTTAGGAGTCCCCAGACCTAGAAATCTGCCAGCTGTCACTGTGTTGAAGTCCATCAGCTCAGATTAAGTAGCAAGTGTCTTGCAGGGGAATTTTTTGTCTAGATCTCTCAGCTGTCCAACCATGCTTGAGTATCGAACATCGTTTTAAACAAAGAGCGTGTGCATTGTCCAGGAATCTAGCCTGGGCGAGGCAGGCGAGAATTCTACCACTGATTCACCAATGCTTGCACGGCCCTCTCAAACCCATACCCCAGTGCTGGGGGAGGCGGTTAGCCTGGTCGACAGAACCGATATAGCATCACAAACACTGCACAAACCTAACTTACATTGGATGTTTCGGTCTGATGTTGTTTGATGGTGAAAGTGAACTTGTTGGCGCTTTTATGAAAAAATTCACAAGTTTTGATAAAGACTGACAGCTTAACCATTAATTTTCGGGTAGATAACACGGTTTGCACGTCTAAAGAGAAGAAGGACTTCTAGGAGTCCCTAGACCTAGCAGGTCTGCTAACTGTCTCTTTGTTCAAGCCAGTCAGCTCAGCTTAAGCAACAAGTGTCTTGCAGGGGAATTTTAGGAGTCCCTAGACTTAGCAGGTCTGCCAGCTGTCACTGTGTTGAAGCCCGTCAGCTCAGATTAAGTAGCAAGTGTCTTGCAGGGGAATTTTTTGTCTAGATCTCTCAGCTGTCCAACCATGCTTGAGCATCGTTTTAAACAAGAAGCATGTGCATTAGCCGGGAATCGAACCCGGGCGTCTCGCATGGCAGGCGAGAATTCTACCACTGAACCACCAATGCTTGCACACCCCTCTCAAACCCACACCCCGGTGCAGGGGGAGGTGGTTAGGATGGCCTACAGATCAGATTTAGCATCACAAACACTGCACAAACCTATCTTCCACTAGGATGTTTCGGTCTGATGTTGTTTGATGGTGAAGGTGAACTTGGCGCTTTTATGAAAAAATTCACAAGTTTTGATAAAGACTGACAGCTTAACCATTAATTTTCGGGTAGATGACACGGTTTGCACGTCTAAAGAGAAGAAGGACTTCTAGGAGTCCCTAGACCTAACAGGTCTGCTAACTGTCTCTTTGTTCAAGTCAGTCAGCTCAGCTTAAGCAGCAAGTGTCTTGCAGGGGAATTTTAGAAGTCCCTAGACCTAGCAGGTCTGCCAGCTGTCTCTTTGTTGATGCCAGTCAGCTCAGATTAAGTAGCAAGTGTCTTGCAGGGAAATCTTTTGTCTAGATATCTCAGCTGTCCAACCGTGCATCGTTTTAAACAAGAAGCATGTGCATTGGCCGGGAATTGAACCCGGGCCTCCGCGCGGCAGCCGGGGATTCTTTAGCTAAAACTCCCTAAACGGCTTCCTATTCATTTTCAATGGTAGTGCTAAACCACTACGGATGTAATATATTTTCGGCCGCTGGTGGCCGCTGTGGAGCCCGCCGGCGCCGTTCCACGCGCTGATTGGTTGATGCGCCGTAGAAAAACCTAAACACTTTCCCATTAATTTTCAATGGTAGTGCCGTTCCACGCGCTGATTGGTCAATTCGCCATAGAAAAAACCCTAAACCGTTTCCCATTCATTTTCAATGGTAGTGCTAAACCACTACGGATGTAATATACTTTCGGC
>JAQQZS010000019.1:12559892-12575452 GCA_030068045.1 Platyallabes tihoni | reverse complement strand
CGTCAAATACCGTGACACCGATATAATTTTGAAAAATACCGTGATATAAATTTTTGGTCATACCGCCCAGCTCTACGACAATGCATAATTTGAATCATCATCAGTAATGCATTATTAGCACCTCTACCACTAACTGATGACAGTGCATCATGGACATTCATGACTGCTGGTGAAACTGCTATCAACAGAGAGAAAAGTATAATTTTCTTTAATTAATTTTGCAACATCCTTCAAACACATCAAATCATGTATTAAGTTGTATTTTGGGTGATTTCAGTTATGCATATTTTTTTTTTAATTCTGGGTTTAATAAGCTTCATTGCGACAAGTTTATTATTGTAGCTTGTCTGTTTGGTGACATATGTCCAGTGTGAATTTGTTTTAAGATAAATGCTATTTTCAGAAAATCTACAGTAAATAAGGATTATGTGACATACAGTAAGAAAGAAGGATCCCTTAGACTCAACCCTAAAAACTTTAACAGCATTGTGGGTTTGTTACAACAAACAAACACACATACACAAATGAATACTTAAATAAATACATAAAAATGCATGTTTTCCTATGACAGCTGAAGCATCTAGCTTGGATATTCTTTATTAAAGTGCTTCATAACAAGGTTCAGGATTAAAACCTTCTCAATTCTGCTGAAGGATCAGGAAAATTTGGTATTTACCAACAGATTTTCAACAAAATTGAACATTTCATACATATCACCTACTGCACTCTATTGGCCATAGCGCATAACTAACCTGTGCAACTTAATACATGACTTGATATGATGGGTTACATTTAGTTCACCCTCAGTAGCTCTCTTGCTACGAAAACGTAATGAGATTTTTGCGGATGTATCATGATTTGCTATGAAATGCAGTACTTCACTGTTGCATTTTGTTCTGTTAGTTCATAGCTTCTAAAGGAGAATATTTCCTGATTTTCAAAAACATAGTTTGATTATAGACAATCACACCAAACAAATTCTTAATATATGAATTAACCCGAAATAGGACGCCACACCATCATACATTTAAAACATGATTATGGCCTTATGTAGCTTTTACATATTGTTATAATGTCTTTATTTTACTAAAACAAAGTAGATGCACATATTCATATTCCTATATTTTACATAAGTCTACCATTATGTTCTGATTTATTTATAATTAATTTATGTTTGTTCAACTTACAGATTTTACTTGACGGAAATTTATCCCATTCTCAATAAGAATTTTTTATTATTATAGCCAATCCAGAAATTGTCACATTTTTTGACAGTGGGAGGAAACCAGGTAATCTAAAAGAAACCCATACAAGACCAGGGAGAATATGCAAATTTCTGCACATCCAGTGCTAATCCTATTTCATAATACTACCTGCTGTTCCAAAGAAAATGGGAACATAAAAGTTTGAATTAAAGATTAAAGTCCAGACATTCCTTTTCTGAATTGTTAATGATGGAACAAGCACTGATGTACTTTATCTAAACAAATGTGTCCAGTAGTGTGTTGGGGCAGAGTTCTTGAATACTCATACATGTATCAGTGTGGTATCATGTTTGAGGAAATTCAGTTAAGCTCATGACTGGAAACTAGAGGAATCACTGAAAATCACTTGGGATGGTTATGAGAGGTGAAATAGCTTGTGTTTCTCAGAAGTCAGGGAAACAAAGCCAGAATATGATTATCAGTGTGTATGTTACACACCATTCCCTGTAGTAATTCGATTTAATCTGCACTGGCGCCACTGGAATCAGGACATACAACTGATATGATTTTTTGTCCTTTGTAATGGACACACTTGTAATATGACAAGCTTAATAAGATCACTGTAATTTAAACAAAGCTAGACATACAGTACACAGAATATATTCTCTACACACTGCGTTTCTGTCCTTTGAACCTAACCCTTTAAACACCTGTGTTCACAAGCATTTAAAATGGCTGATTTTGGACAGAACTGATTTTTAATTATTTTAAACACTTTTTGTAGCTGACAATAAGTTTGTACCTGAAGACAGCTTTGTTGCACAACTTTCAAGGGTTACTCCGTCATCGCAAAGATAAAATAAATAAATAAATAAATAAATAAATAAATGCTATTAAATTCAAATCAAATTAAAATTTTATTTGTCACATACACAGTCATACAATTTATGTCAAGATTAATCCACAACTAGTAACAGCTAGTTTCCTGCTGTTACTATGCTGTTAACTAGTAACAGCTAGTTTCCTGCTGTTATGGACAAAGAAAGAAAGACAGCTTTGAGAAGGATAAATATGCTTTACTTGTATACTTATATATAATGTGCAAAAGTCTTAGCCAACCTGTTTCCCCCCTTTTTTGTGCAAACTTGGCTATACATGGTTATTTTGCCATTATTAAGCCTTTACAACAACAACAACAACAACAAAAAAGATTTCCAAACATTAGTATTCCAGCAGAAATAATAAGGAAAAAAAAAGAAAAGAAATACAGGAAAGTCCTCAGAAAGACTGCAGCTGGTTCTGCAGAATGTTCAGTAAAACTAAGCAGCTTAGTTTCCTTATAAAACTACACAAGTTTTTTTTGAGACTATATTTTAAGCAAAGAGTTGTCATGTCAAGTATTTACTCTGTGATACTGCTTGTTATAATATTTTTTATGAAGAACCTTTTTTTTTTTTTTAAAGACATCTTTGCTCCACTTCAGGTATTTGCATATGCCTAAGACATTTTTGTACAGTACAGTACATATAAATTACATAAAAACAGGAGGATGTGATTCAGCTATTAGTACTCGTGCCTCACGTTTCTAGAACTGTAGGTTCAAAGCCCGCCTCTGGTCTGCATGCAGAGTTTACATGTTTTTTCTGCGTTTTGTGAGTTTCCCTCTTGGTACTCTGGTTTTTCATCACAGTCCAAAGACATGAATTGTAGGCTGATTGCTGATTTTAAAATTGTCTGGAGTGTGAGTGTCCTTTTGCTCTGTGATGGGTTAGCAGCCCATCAAGGATGTCCTCAGTCCTGTGTCTTGAGCTCCCTGGAATAGGCTCCATAGCCCATGACGCTACTTACAGTACTGTAAGTGGTTTGGAAAATTAATGACATTTAGGCCTGCATTAGGAAACAATTTACACTGGCCTAGAAGGTCAAGGCATCTAGAAAGAAGTAATTTAAAGACATGGTGTAGCACTTGATTTTCACTACTGACTGTACTTCTGTTTACTAGTGTTAACAAAAATATTAAATATAACACAGAAAACAGCAATTACATAAGGGCTTCTTTTATGCAGTAGTTGTCAGTTGCACTCCCACTCTATTTCTCCTTGCTCTACTGGTCAGGAAATGAAAACTTTTGCACTTCAATTTCTATTTTCCCCTCTTACTGTGTGAGGTTTTCTATCCCTGGTGTTCTCTTAATGTCTCAATGTGACTAAATCTCATTTTGGATAGGTATATTGTTGAGAGACATTCCTCGGTTGAGGGCTGTGGTGAGAATTTCTGTATAATTTATTCAGACTTTCAGAGAAATAATATCTAACTTAACTGGCAATACCATCATCATGTGGTAGGTATTTTGACCATTACCTACAACACTTCCTTACAGAAGCAGCGCATACCAGCTTATGGCTATAAAAGGCCACAAGAATGTTAGGTCAGTGAGTATGGTTTGTCACAAGTCCATAGCTCTCCCCCACTCTTTTGTACAGTAGACTTTGATACCTGCTGAGCACATCTGCCGCCAAACAGTCAACCAGGAACTTGAGGCATTCTGGTTGCAGCCAGCAGGCCCTCATGCAAATTTACAGGTGTTTGCTCTCTCTCACATGCTTTTTAAGCTCTGACACATTGTATCTCTGGAGCACATGTGCCACAAAGAAGCCCATTAAAGATCAACTGCCGCTGACCATTGACATCTGGACTTCTGCTGCATCAGAATTGTGCAGCCATTGCTCACAAAAGTGGGAGTGTTCGGGACGCATAGTGCTGCGCCCCAAGGATGATTTGAAAATATCCAATTAGAGCTCAGCCTCAAATCACATGCTTTTCAAAAATGTACGTGCCTACATAGACACTCGTTTGTCCGGCGCCCCGCTTACACGAACACAAATGAATGTAATACTGTTTAGATTTTTTTTTATTGTAAATAAATTATATTAAGAAATACAGTGGAATATATATTGTGGCGTAGGCGGGGCGGCGGCTGACGACCATCATGCCTTGCGGGGGGGTTTTCTATGTGTTCACCCTGTTGGGGAAGTTTAGTTAGGTTGGTGGCTTCGGCCATGTTTGTGTGCTAAGTGTGTGTTACTTCATGCTAACCGTGCTCCAGTTCATGCTAAGGCTGAATTGTGTGGTTCTCGAAGTGAATGGGTTTCCCATGCTATACAGTGACTGTGTGGTGAAATAAAATTCTCCCAGCCATTTGCATTGGGCAGCAATCAAGCTAACTTGTGTCTCCAAGCTCTTTTCAGCGGTAGAAACGCTACATTGGTGTCAGAAGTGGGATAGAGATCAACGAGTTCGAGCGCACTATCGAGGACCTACGAAGGATCAAAGTGGGCTGCCAAGTAGCGGAACAGCTACGAAAGAAGAAAGACCATCTTCCTGACGGAGCCAGGGCATGCAAAGCACCGCAACCGAAGCGGAGTGGCGAGATGATCCCGGCACTGGATCTCGGGGTGGAGCCCAACGTTGACTCGGCGCAAGGGCCGGAAGCGGATTCTGGAACGGACTCATCGAGAGTTCCAGCGCCGGAGCAAGCTAGCTCCGTGCGCCTTCCCTCCTGCGACGGCGCCGTCGAACCCAACGTGTTTTTCGCGCAAGAAGAGCTAGCCACTGACTTCACGGGCTGGTCCCCGGCGGAAACTGCAGTCAGAGTAGCACTCTCGCTAGAAGGCGAGGCGCTCCGGGCGCTGCAAGAACTCAGAGCTGGTGAGCGGAAGGACTGGTCAAAGCTACGAGAGTTGCTCCACTCGGCGCTGGTGACCGCAAAGAGGCGGCGGGCGAGGAGCTGGCGGTCCATGAGTGGTGCGCTTCTGAGCACCTGGGCACGTTCGCCATGTACTTAAGGAGCCTCGCGCGCCGGGGCCATCCGTAATTCGAGGACGATAAGCAGGAAGAGCTAGCTCGTCGCGCATTTCTCCGAGGACTCCGACCGCCAGGTAAGCGGCACCAGCTTCCCTTACCAAGGCAGAGCGCTCTGAACCCATAATGGCGGGACATCACGGCGAAAGAGCCGAGTGACCTCCCGCAGCTCGGGGGCGCTCAGTAGGTGAACCTAACCAGGGACAGGGCTACCCTTCACGGTTAGGCAACGAACAAGCCTCCGACGTTTCGCGGCGACACCGAGGCACAGGACCGCAGGACTACCGTTGCAACGTTCTCAGGCCTGAGGACAGCGTACTCCAGCAGCCGTTAAACTAGCTCCGGGGGGCGCTGAGGGGAAGCCGCCTCCCGCAGCCGTCATTGTTCCCCCAACTTGTGGATTCATCTTCCGTTTGGGACGTTTAGGAAATCGCGCTGGAATTTATGTGAACTGTGTTCTGGACGACGTCTTACTACGGGCGCTCCTGGACACTGGTTCTACTGTTTCGCTGTTGCGCGAACTCATAGGTGAGCGAACTCATTCTCATGAATTCTTTGTGGGAAATATCGAGGATGATTGCATTTTGGAGTTGGACATTTTAGAAAAATGGGGTGCGGTGTTGAACTTAAATAACGGAACTCTGCGTGGTAACTTCGGGTTAGCCAGGTTGCTAATACCCAAACTACAGCCAGACATTTTAGTAGCACACACCCGGGGGGCGGGACTTCCGGTGGTCGCGCCATGTAAACATCCGGTAGCGGACCGAGCGAGTATACTGGGCGAGCTTTTGCAGCATAGTAGCGCGGGGTTGAGTCCGACACAGACCGACACTTTGAAGTCATTCCTCCACGAATTCGCGGATAATTTCGCGGTAGATGAGCGCAAGTGCACCCATACCAACCTGGTGCAGCACACGATCGATATGGGTGACACAGCTCCTGTTCTGCTACATCCGAGACGCCTACCCTTAGCTACTGTAAACGAGCTATTACCAAACAGAAGCTACGTGAGATGGCCGACTCGGGCGTCATTGAGCCGGCGTCCGGACCGTGGTCTTCACCGGTTGTGCTCGTGCGAAAAAAGGATGATTCTTGGCGGTTTTGTGTCGATTACCGGCAGTTAAACGAGGTAACGAGTAAGGACTCTTATTGCGGATTGATGATGCCCTATAACATGTTGCGGGCTCGGCTTGGTTTAGCTCCCTGGCAGGTAGAGCTTCCCCCGGAAGCACGACTTAAAACCGCGTTCACGATCGGGCAAGGGCTATGGCAATTTCGGCGTATGCCTTTTGGCCTATGTAACGCTCCAGCCACGTTCGAACGGTTGATGGAGAAAGTCCTTGCGGATATCCCTCGCAGCCGCTGCGTAGTTTACCTGGATGATTTACTGGTGCACGGGAAAGAGTTTGAGGGCGCACTGGCCAACCTAAGGGAGGTCTTTCTGGCTATCCGGCAGGAGAATTTGCCAGCTGTTGCGGCAAGAGACCATTTTTCTGGGTCACGTAATTAGTGGTAAAGGGATTCCTACCGATCCAGCCAAAATTGCTATGGTACCGGATTGGCCCGAACCGGTAAATGTGGACTTTTCTCAGTTTAGCCTCTTACTACCGCCGTTTCATGAAAGACTTCGCCATGATCGCAAGCCCGCTGCTACTGACCGGGTTGTCATACCGATAGCAAACTCTTTGTTCACCGCTGTGACCTCTGCACGGCAAAGAAGGGCCCTACCCAGCGCTCGCGGGCACCGCTGCAGGACTTTCGGGTGGGGGCACCTATGGAGCGCATGTGCGTGGACATTCTCAGCCCGTTTCCCGTTTCCAATCGCGGTAACCGTTATGTGCTGGTAGCCATGGATTACTTCACGAAATGGCCGGAGGCTTTTGCTGTGCCTGACCAGAGCGCTTCCACCACGGCTCGAGTGCTGGTAGATGAGGTCTTCAGCCGAAGCTGAACTGCTGGAGCAGTTACACAGCGATCAGAGGCGAAATTTCGAGGCGGAGGTGTTTGCGGCAGTGTGCAAGCGCCTCGGGGTGAAAAAGACACGCATCACGCCCCTTCATCCTCAAAGTGACGGCCTCGTGGAACGTTTTAACCGGACTCTCACCACACAACTCACAGTGCTTACCAGCGATCAGCAAAAGGACTGGGACGAACATTTGCCTCTCGTGCTCTGGGCATACCGCACAGCAGTGCAGGAGTCATCCCAGCTAACGCCAGCTGCCTTAATGTTCGGCAGCGAGATGCGCACTCTCGTGGACCTTGTTTTCGGACCACCTCCCCAACCAGATTTACCCACGAAGCCTGGGTTGGATTATTTTGGTTCGTTGAAAGACAAACTGTTCCGTGTTCACGAGTTGGCGCGTAAACACTTGGCGGACGCTGGTGTTAAACAGCGCCGTGTCTATGACACTCACAGCCGGGGCGAGACTTTGCTACTGGAGAGCAGGTATGGGTGTACTCCCCCGGAAGGAAGAGGGGGCTCTTGCCCAAGCTTATGTCCCACTGGGTGGGCCCCTGTACGGTAATTGCCCAGCTCTCCGATGTCGTCTACCGGGTGCGGTTGGCGGGGCGAGCGCGAGTGGTTGTGCTCCACCGAGACCCTCCCTACCAGCCACATGCTGGCGAAACATCGAACTCTGCGGAGGCCGGACCGCCTCAGGACAATGTTTGCGCTCCTCCCTCCCCCACAGAAGGACTCCGGCGTTCACAACGCCAGTGCCAACCGCCTTCACGCCTCAGAGACTGAGGTAGTCATGGTGACCGTGGACAGTCACAGCTCGGGTGGGGGCAGTATGGCGTAGGCGGGGCGGCGGCTGACGACCATCATGCCTTGTGGGGGGGTTTTCTATGTGTTCACCCTGTTGGGGAAGTTTAGTTAGGTTGGTGGCTTCGGCCATGTTGGTGTGCTAAGTGTGTGAATGCTAACCGTCCTCCAGTTCACGCTAAGGCTGAATTGTGTGGTTCTCGAAGTGAATGTGTTTCCCATGCTATACAGTGACTGTGTGTGGAAATAAAATTCTCCCAGCCATTTGCATTGGGCAGCAATCAAGCTAACTTGTGTCTCCAAGCTCTTTTCAGCGATAGAAACGCTACAATATATATAAATAAAATAAATAATTATTATGTTAAATAATTTCATGTTAAAGTAGCATTCTTCTCTGCCTAACTTTAAGGGAAGTCTTAAACAGTTCAAGAAGATGGAAGCAAGAAGAATGGGCTCAAAGGGAGTGGAGCTCAGCCTTCGTACCACTTTTCACAGCTGAGATCCAGCGAAAGCAGGCGAAAAACATGAGCTTTTAAAAAGAGAGATTCTAGCCCGCTGAGGACTCACTAGCAGACAAGTAGCTGTAGAGTTCCACCAATTGTCTTGCTCCCTCCATGGGTTTACATGGGTGGCTCCAGGCTACAACCAAAATGCGTCAACCTATGTAAGGCAGGCAGGTGAAACCTTGCGTAAGAGCCAGCTATGCCAGCGCAATTGAAGTGGGTCATAATAGGTGAAGTTTTGGTTCCAGTATTACCCGACATACAATAGGTAGTTCAGTGTCTTTGGCTTGCCATTGGATTGATCATTCAACAGGATATGCAATTTCTCCCAATCACATTTGTACAGGGAGATGAAAGATTGGTTCTCGCCGACCATGCCTCAGTGGAGGATCAATGAGGCAAACATGCTCATACTTGATCTGATGCCAAGCTTACCAATATCTCTTCTCCTAGGTCATGGCTGGCCCAAGTTACAAACTGGAAGGAAGTGATCCTGTTCCTGCACCATCACTAACCCTGAAAACCAGCAGCCAAACCTTAACTGGCGTGCCTGGATCAAACTCAGGACGACAACTCAGATACCAAGGCAGAAACTGAGCATGATCCTACCTCTAACATCATTGTCTTCCTGTCTCAACAGGTGTAAGTGCAAAAAGAAGACAATCGTTATAAACACTGTTGGGGACAGGTGGTAGAGATAAAGGGAGAGGCTCAAGATCCACCATCAGCCATCTCCATTTAGGTCCATGGTGGATTGTGTTCAAGAGATGCGGATAAAGATCAACGATGTTTTCCTGGTAGAGCATGAGCTATGCCCTGCCTGTTCTCCAACACCACCGTCTGTATTGATGTCATTATTCACTCAAGCCACTTATGGAAAAACCATTAGTATCATTTGGAGAATGTGCTCTAAAAGCGGAGATGCGCTGGGCCTATGGTCAACACTAAGAAATGCCATCAGGGGCTGACCGAAGCACAGTACCTGGGGTAACAGATCGGCCAAGACTTGTTGAAGCCACAGGAGAAGAAGGTTGAAGCCATCTGTACATAAAAAAGCTGCAAAAAATGGGTGTGTTTTTTTGAGGTTAGCAGGATATTATTGCTGGGTTGTGTCTGAATTCTCCTGAATTCTCCTCTATGGTAAGGCTGCAGAGGACCTGAAGTACCACCCGGTGAATAACATTCCTCTAAAATGGATGGAGAGGGATGAAGACATCAACCGCTGTGTCACTTGCTGGTTTCTCTCACTACTCATGTGACATCACTCTGGAGCACAGCAGGCAACACAACCAAATTATCCCAATGTTATGCTCTGTTTTCAACACAACCAGGAGCTCAAAGCTGAGGGGGGTAGTGTGACAGCAGGCCTA
This sequence comes from Platyallabes tihoni, assembly GCA_030068045.1. Taxonomy (NCBI): domain Eukaryota; kingdom Metazoa; phylum Chordata; class Actinopteri; order Siluriformes; family Clariidae; genus Platyallabes; species Platyallabes tihoni. Next base: position 12,565,749 of record JAQQZS010000019.1, on the reverse strand, counting down.
CGGCCACACAACTTTCTGCTCCTCACTCGAATGAGAAAGCAAAGGTACAGCATAGGGCCAAATCCACAATGATGGACATGGGGTGGGGTTGTCCATGCCTCCAGAACACTAGGTCTGTGTATAAGCTCTCACTGACTCTGGTACGAGCACATCTGTCACTGAGCAGCTTATTGCTGACTGACTGCTACAGACCTCCAACCATCACCACAATACCTTTGGATTCGGCCTCGACCTGTCACAGCCAGCTGCTCTCCTGTGCCTCGCCACCACAGCCACAAACAGCCACCACAAGACTACACTTCTTGCACTTCACAGACCACCTCAGAAAAAACCTCCATTCTCCCCACAATTATAATAATCCCAACACCACCTAGTGCAGTGTCTTTGGAGAACATCTTCTGTAAAAGGTCCGCATATTTAGTCAACTTTCATTGGTATTTTTCCTGAAGCCAAGGAATACAGGTTTTAAACTGTTTAACTGCTTGATACGTTACTAAAAAGCATTTATACAGCTACAGATCTATATCTCAGGAATTAAATATATAATGTTTTGGACAATATACACACTGGGGTTCCAGTTTTTTTTTAACACTGAGGTGTTTTTGTTTTTTTACATTATTGATCCACACATGAACAATACACCAATTACAACAGTTAAAATCAGCAAACTACACATAACCTATTTATGCCTTCCTATATAACACATGAGGGACAGAGTTTGCTCTATATGTTGCATATGTATTTTTTTGCACTTGATGCATGTATATTGTGACTGTTGACAGATTTTTTGCTGGCTGATGGTCAATGTCATCCTCTGCAACAGTCCAGTTAGTCAAGAAAAAGCTCACACATATACTGTATGCGCACAGATATTCACATACATACAAATGCACACATACACACGCACACACACACACACACACACACACACACACACACACATACACACAGCAACTACAAATTCAACATATCTCCTCCATAGGTTAGTAAACCCAAACACCCCATATGTAATATAAATGTGTGGGGGGTGCACGCAGTTGAAAATGTATTTGTGCATCTGTTCTTCTTAAAAAAAAATCAATCTCAGGTGAATAAAACAACCAATTGCATAATTTTTCTTTTACTAAATGGGTCCCAAAGAAATAAAAAGGATCTACGAAGGTACTAAGGTTAAGCATAAAAAATAAATAGTCTTTAAAATAACTTATTTAAAATAAGCTTTTGCCATTTCTATTTATTTTAGGCCTATTGTTTTTTTTCTTCTTTTTTTTCATTTTGTGTTGTAGTTGGTGCCTACTGTGCAATATCTTTGAAAATAAATAAAAGTTTAATATGGGTTGGTCATTGTGAACATCCCACGTGATTGTGGGGGTGAAAATCACCACTGGTAGTTCACCACTATCCTAAGGTTCTACTAATGTGTTGTTTGATGCAGACCAATAATTTGACCATTCTGAACATATTATAACATATTTCTCAGGATCACAGGATATGTCTTTGCCATCTTTGTTTAAAAAATTAGAAGCTACATGATGCAAAAATTCTTGCCAGCTAAAACTTATTAATCACTACAGAAATAATTCAGTTAAAGGCACTTACAGTAGGTATTTACTGTTTTAAATCCTACTGGTGACTTTTCCTTTGACCGGGAAGTGTATGTAATTATGTACATACATTATGTACATAATGTTAGTAATTATGTTAGTAACATATGTATTATAAGGGACTAAAACAAAAATAAATAAAAATAATTTTAAAAAAAGTGTTACCCCGCCTAGTGCCCGAAGTCTCCTGGGATAGGCTCCAGGTCCCCCGCGACCCTGATCATAGGATTGAGCGGTATAGAAAATGAATGAATGAATGAAAAAAAAAAGTGTTAACTGCGGCAATTAGCATCAGCAGTGAAACCAAACAGAGACCCAGTACCCTGTTCCAATAGCAACATTCCATTTAATTTAAGTGAAACCAGGAACACATGGGTAACACAAAAGTTAATTCTCCAAAATTCTCCAAAACAGCCAGAAAGTCTGTGAGCTGCTGTAATGAAAGTCCGTGAGCTGCTGTGAGACTGCTGTAATGCACCATAAATGGGAAACATGACAGAAATTCCTCATAAGGCATGACTGTTGGACTGCCTACAGCTTACAGGTAGCCCTGGGCAGCCACTCATCTGTCCAGTGCTAGTCCCCTGATGCTGACGTTGTGGACATGGTCTGCGTTTGGACAAAGCAGAGTTCATCACAATGATGGGAGGCTGGAGCACGGTGTGAAAACAAGACAGAGACTGGGCATAGGAAACTGGCCGGAGTTTGGTTGGGGGAATGTGACAGAGAATGGAATGTGCACAAGGGATGGGGCTTGGCTGCGACTGAATTTGGCATGGGCACCATGACACAGAGCTTTGCTGAATTGAGAGAAAATGCTGAATTGTTTGTTTTTGACAAAAATTGGACTGGCAAACAAAGTCCTCAAACCTGGAGACAGGGCCAGAATGACCTCACCAAAACTGGCAGGTAGTGAAGTATAATGTCATCAAAGCTTAGTGGTGGCACCAGTCCAAGGTCTTCAAAGTGGTGCAAACAGGACATCACTAAAGCTAAGAGGTTGTTAGTTGGCTGCAGATTAAGCTGTACGTGGCATGGGCGGAGCAGGGCATGGTTTGTACAAAGTAGAGCATAGCTAATGCCAAAATATTCTGGTGGTGGCACATACCTATTGATGGACAACACTCTCTTCAGCAGCTGCATCACCTCCACTATGTTCCCCAGGCTTTAATGTTGCTGAGCAATGGGTAGTTAATCGCTAAACATGCTGGCCTGGAGAGCACAGAGAGTATGAAGCTAATTCTATGGCTCAGTATGCTACTGTATTCCCTGGGAACAGGTCGATTAGCCTAGCATAATAGTGCATAGCTAAACATCTTTCTCACCACATTACAGCAAAACTACTAACTGTGTGCTTTTCATGTTACCACCACAGATTCTCAACACTCTTATGTCTTACTCAGTGGTATTGACATCTCATTTGGAGGAATATTAACCCAATTAACTAATATTAATTATAATATTAATATTAGTTAGTAACAAAGAGGCACAAAACTTTAGCTTGTGTGCAGCTTGTCTGCAGGATTTAAATCAGCAGCACCTGGCTTCTGTGGGGGGTTTTAGGTTCCTCCCAGCGACAAACACCATCTAGTGACCTGTTTGACAGTGTTCACAGTTGAGCACAAAGCAATTAAAAAAAAAAAGTCTTATTTTAACTGTTACACCTTATGAACTGTACCACAAGGAACTCTATAACTGTTTTAGCTGTCTTGACTGCATTTTATTTATTTTATGTACATCAATTTTTAAGCTTTTACACCTGCATCTATGTCATTTAGACATGAATAACAACAGAGAGAACAGAAATGAATAACAGCACATTATTACCATTGTTAAGCTTACATCATAGTGAAGCCGTTTAGATATAATTTATGATAATAGGACATATACTTCCTGTAATATTGTTAAAAGTCTTTTGGCAGCATACAAAGTGTTTGTGTTCAACACACACCAGAGTGCATGAGCGATATTAGGCAAGTTGTTGTTTCTCTGTCTTGTTCTCTTTTCTTACAATTATTTAGTCATCATGGATCACTAAATATTCCTAGTTCTAGAGGCAATATTTCTTTAACTGTAGACTCCTGGTGGAGCATAGGGCCGCCGCAACAATACCACGCCATCGGATTCTGTTCTTAGCCATTTTCTTCAGCTGGGTCCACGTCATTCCGGCAGCCATCACTTCGCTCTCGACTGATCTTCTCCAAGTCTGTTTAGGTCTCCCCACTTTAATTTTTCCTTGTGGGTTCCATTCCAATGCTTGCCTTGTGACATTGTCGAATGGTTTTTCAAAGTATATGGCCTATCCAGCACTATTTTCTCTTCTTGATGTCTTGACCGACCAGGTTCTGGCTGGTTTTCTTCCACAGATCTGTGTTCGAGATCTCCTCAGGCCATCTGATGTTAATGATGTGCCGCAAGCACTTATTGATGAAACTCTGTATCTTGTTGGTAATGGTGTTGGTTGCCCGCCACGTCTCGGATCCATACAGGAGAACTGCTTTCACGTTGGTGTTAAAGATGCGGATCTTGCTGCGCTGAGATAAGGCTTTGGAGTTCCAGATGGGTCTCAATGTGTTGAAAGCAAACCTTGCTTTGTTGATCCGGCTCCTAACGTCCTCATCCTCACCGCCACCACTGCTGACTACGCTTCCTAGATAGACGAAGCGGTCAGTTTACACCAAGTCTTCTCCCTGTAGCTGCAGTGGTGTTCTTGTCGGTTATTCAGCTGCATCACCTCTGTTTTTCTGACGTTGATCTTCAGGCCGATCTTTCCTGCCTCCTCTGTGAGCTGGGTAAGTTTAGACTGTGCATGTTGCTGCTTGTGGGACAGAAGGCTGACATCGTCTGCAAAATCCAGGTCCTCCAGCTGTTTGGTGAGGGTCCACTGGATACCGGTGTTGTTGCCCTCTATGGTTCTTCTCATTATCCAGTCCATGATGATCAGGAAGATTGTCGGTGACAGCATGCAGCCTTGCCTCACTCCGGTTTTCACTGCGAAGGGGTTGGTTTTTTTTCCGTTGTGGATGATCTGGCATGACGAATTTTGTATAGCTGTTGGATGATGTTGATGAGCTTCAGTTTCCAAATGGTCCCCCTGTCGACGCTGTCGAAAGCTTTTTCAAAGTCGACAAAGGTTGCATATAAGGGGGACTGCCATTCGGTGGACTGCTCGATGATGATGCGCATAGTGGCGATGTGGTCTGTACATGATCTGTCTTGTCTAAATCCTGCCTGCTCTGATCACAATCTCTTGTCCAGTGCCTTCTTCATTCTCTCCAAGATGATTTTGGTCAGCACCTTGCTGGGGATGGACGGCAGCATAATTCCTCGCCAGTTGCCGCACTGAGATGAGGCAATATTTAGGGAATAGAATTATACTCACATATAGATAGCAGTCCTCAAAAAAAGCAGTGTTTGTTCTTGTCCACATTGTTCTCACGTGGAAAGTGGTGATACTTTCTGACATGCGCACACACACTAACTGCATTGGGAAGCCAGTACAGCGAATGCAGAGAAGTGTTGCCATGTATCTGGGAGAATAGGGGTAACACAGGACCAACATTGGGCCAACGGCGGTATCCATTGAGTTAGATACAGTACATAGTTATTTTAATGTTATTTATGTACTAGATTGGTAACCAACTTTCATATAAGCTCCTGATGTAATGGCATCATTAAGAGAGCCTGCTGCACAAAGCTAAAGCAATGTAATTTAATTTCAAAATTTCAACCTTGCCGTTGTCTACTGAACCAACATTGGGCCAACCTATCTTTGGCCCCACCAATAGGCTAACAGTGGACCAACGGAAAAAATGACATTGGGCCAACCACTGATGCCAACATGGGCCCTAGTCCCATGCACCGTCGTTGGCCCACGTTGGGCTGACGTCGAAGCACTGACAAACAGTTACCAAATTTTTTGCAGACATTGGGCCAACAAAGCAGTGCTATCTGGAGTGTAGTTGTGTACTTTTTGTTAGACATCTATCTTGAACATCAAAAAAAAAAAAAAAAAAAAGCTAAAATGTGGTTTTGGCCCAAGGACTCAGTGTTGTACCAAACACTGTTCACTACCAAAAACTTAATTCAGATTTGTGCTCTATAGGGGTGGGCGATATACCGGTATACACGGTTAACCGGTAGAAATTTGTCAACCGGTAGAGATTTTGGTCTATGGTCTTAACCGCGGTTGAGATCACGTGACGTTGCACGTTACGTAACCACGCAATACACATTCACTTCTATGGGAAGCC